>ML369123.1:44621-111349 GCA_005239525.1 Nicotiana knightiana
AGAGGTCTGGTCATGCATCTATTGATTATGTAACAAGCAGTGTTTATTGCTTCAGCACAGAAGCTGTGAGGTAGTTTGCTAGAGAGAAGAATGGTTCTTGTCATGTCTTCAAGAGTTTTGTTTTTTCTTTCAACAACCCCATTTTTCTGTGGGGTTATAGGAGTAGAAAAGTTATGATTGACACCATGTTCATCACAGAACTCAGCAAACTTAGCATTCTCAAATTCAGTACCATGGTCAGATCTTATTGATGCTAGTTGATGTCATAATTGATTTTGAGTTTTCTTGACAAATGAGGTGAACATATAAAATGATTCATCCTTAGATGCTAGGAATAAGGTCCAAGTGAACCTTGAATAATCGTCAAC
This sequence comes from Nicotiana knightiana, assembly GCA_005239525.1. Classification (NCBI taxonomy): domain Eukaryota; kingdom Viridiplantae; phylum Streptophyta; class Magnoliopsida; order Solanales; family Solanaceae; genus Nicotiana; species Nicotiana knightiana. The sequence goes on from ML369123.1 coordinate 44,990, forward strand.
TAGCACCATCACATATCTCTTACCACCTCTGCTCAGAATTCTCATAGGACCACACAGATCCGTATGAACTAGTTCCAACGTCCTGGTGGTACTGACTATTTTCTTACTTTTGAAAGAAGACCTTATCTGCTTCCCCCTGGCACATGCCTCACAAAATTTGTCCTCCTTGAGCTTAATGTTAGGAAGTCCTACCACTAAGTCCTTAGAGACTAGTTTGTTAAGCTGAGTCAGACTCGCATGACCAAGTCGTTTGTGCCACAGGAGGGGATCACTGTCCAACACACTTAGGCAAGTGAGTTCATTTTCAGACAGTGTGGACAAGTCTATGACATAGATACTATTCATTCTCTTTCCCTTCAAAACAATCTTGTCAGTAAGCAGGTTGATCACAAAACATTTTATGGAAGTGAAAGCGACAAGGTTACCTCTATCACACAGTTGTGACACACTGATTAGGCTAAATTTCAAGCCATCTATCAGGTACACATGTTCTATTGAACGTGTGCCATCTTTACCTACCTTGCCGACCCCAATAATTTCACCTTTCTTTCCGTTTCCAAAGGAGACATTCCCTCCTTTGAGGTTTTCAAGTGAAAGGAACTGTTCCTTGTTCCCTGTCATATGCTTAGAGAAACCACTATCAAAGAACCAAATTTTGGTGCTTCCTTTCACTTGTACCTACAAAAGGAAATCAGGGGTTAGTTTTAAGAACCCAAACTAGTTTGGGTCCTTTTCTATGAGATAATGGATGAATCAAATTTTTTCTGGCCCAATTTTGCAGTACACTCATATTTGTAGTGGCCAGTCTTACCACAATGGGTGCAAATTTTATTTTCAAGGAGAGTGAGATACTTGCTTTTGGGATCCCACTTAGGCAATTGACTCCCAAAACCAAGCCCTCTCCGGTTGCTACTATGATTCTCTTGAAGCCATGTCAAGGCATCATAGGATTTATTCCATTTACAAGTTCTATCTAGTTCATGTTTGACTTTTCCAAGCTCTTCTTTAAGTGATCTTATCTGTTCATCCTTGTCATACATTTTATCTTTTAGTTTTCCCAAATTTTCCTCTAACATGACATGAGATTGATCAACAACCTTTTTACTGGATACTAATCTCAGTTTTAAGTTCTCAGATTTCAGTTATAGAATCTCAGTCTCAAGTGGATGAACCTGGTTCAACAAGACAGTGTTTTTCTTATCAGATTCACTGACTCTGATTTCCAGGTTAATGCACTTTTCTTTTAGCATTGCACATTCTTTAGATAGTTGATCCTTCTCTTTGGTTGTTTCCTCAGAATCATCTATGAAATCAAGTAGCAACTCAGAGAGTTTTTCCTTAGATAGGAACTTTATTTTGCTTTTTAGATGGGAGATACTTACCTCTGGTTCTTCATGTGATTCCTCATCAGATTCTCCAATTTCCATGAGTGCTTGATATTTAGTCTCCCCATCTTCTGATTCCTCATATTAACTTTCCCCCCAAGCAGCAACCATAGCGTTTGTTGTGGTTTTCTTGGGTTGGACCAGTTCCTTCTTCCTGTTCCTTCTTTCATATCTCTCCTTTTTTCCATTGTACTTCCCACTGAGGACAGTTTTTGATGAGATGGTCAGTCTTACCACATTTGTAGCATCCCTCGTTGGTTGGCCTTTCTGGAGCTTTTGCTTTGTTGTAGTTTCCTCCTTTAGAGATGCCTTCTTCCTCATGAGAAATTTTCTGAATTCTTTGGTAATCATGGCCATCTCATCTTCCTCCAGATCTGCTCAATCAGTGATTCTTAGTGCTAGACTCCTCTCCTTCTTTGGACCATCCATCTTCATTGTCTGCCTTCTGAGTTCATAGGCAGTGAGGTTTCCAATCAGCTCAAATCTCAGGGTTGCCATATTTTTGGATTCCTGGATAGCAGTGATTTTGCTTTCCCAGGAAATAGGCAAGTCCCTTGTCAAGATCTTCTCAGCCCTGTCCTCTTCAAGAATGACTCTTCCAAGAGACTTCAGTTCATTAGTCAAGGTTGTGAACCTTGTGTACATCTCTTGGATAGTCTCTCCTTCTTTCATAGTGAAGTTTTCATACTGAGAGTATAGTAGAGTACCTCTTGACCTTTTTACCTGAGGTGTTTCTTCATGGGCTATCTGCAAGGTATCCCAGATCTCTTTGGAAGTGGTGCAACTTTGGATTCTGCTGTACTCGTCTGGACCTAGTCCACAACTAGCCACTTTTTGGCCTTTGCATTCTTCTCCCATTTCTTAAGATCCTCAGCAGTGTAGTCAGCCCTAGTCTTTGGTACTTCTACACCTTCAGCAATCTTCTTCATGGTGGCTAGAGGACCATCAGTGACTATGTCCCAGAGTTCATAGTCTTCTCCAATCAGGTGATCCTTCATCCTGTTCTTCCACCAAGAGTAATACTGGCCATTGAAGAGTGGTGGTCTTGCAGTTGATTGACCTTCCCAGTTTTCAGGTGGTGCACTCATCTTGATCTTCTCCAAGGTGTTAGCCTTTCAAGTATAACCTGCTATGATACCAATTGATTTTTTAGACGTCAATACCACACAAGAAGATAGGTTAATTTGTGTGGTATCCAATTTTTCGAGTGCTGTCTCTCTAGAAGAACCTGGTTCTTCTTGGTGTTCCAACTTCGACTGTTGCGGAATAATAAAAGCAGTAAAGTAAAATACAGAGATCTTTACGTGGAAAACACCTCGCTCAAAAGGTGAAAAAACCACGATCTACTGCTCAGTAGGATTTTCTCAAACTCTTTACTAAAACTCTGAGCCAAACGAACTTACAAAATAAAATCTTTTGTAATCCTAGGAATAACTCTAATCCCATCGTAGTAACTAGCCTCTAGCTAATTTCTACAAGCTTCAACTTAACTCTAACTTGAACAATGTGTACCTATTACAGTTGCTTCTATGAAAGCTGAAAATATACAATATTTTATCACCTACTACAACCAACTAGACTCAATGACAAACATATGGAACTGGTTCTTCTAGCTGGTTTGTAGCCTTAGTATAGCACAGTATTTCTGCTTGCAAGATCTCTAGGAATTTTGCTTTCAGATCTTGATTCACTTCTGCACTTGTGCGTTGGTAATTCAAGCAATAATACTTCAATTATTTATAGAGTCAGTTGTTGAGTTTGTCGTTCAGTCCTGGTACAACTCTTCCTGGGAGAAAGAGTTCGTATTAAACTCAACTTCCTTACTTCGTTACTGTCCTTGCTGAATTCAACTTCTATTCTCTTATCAATTTGCAGCCTTTTTGCATTAGGATACACTCTCTTTGTTCATTGATACTTCACAATCACATTCATCTCGTATGCATATACGGTTCATGTACCAATGCGTCAGGTCAAGTATGTGTGCTCTGATGGACCTGGTTCAACTGGTCAGACATTTGTCAATCTTCAAAATTATGCAGTGACTTGGGTCAACACTATTATTTAGGAGCAGGGCGAGGTTCCTGCAGTGGATCTCGCCCCAGCAGATTTCATGTCCGCGCCAGGTTTCCAGGAGGTCATGGGTCGTATGTTGTGGTTCATGGATTCTATGACTCAAGCTGGTTTATTTCCAGCAAGATCGGCCACTTATTAGGTAGGAGGGGGAGCACAATACCACTCTAGCTCTTGTGCATGCAACCGTTGTATATCAGACACCGGGCGCACTACCTGTGGGCAGAGCCCAGCCAATTACAGCAGCTATAATTGAGCCTAGACCAGCTGCGACCAAAGAGTCGCAAAAGCTATTGGATAGATGAACCAGACTACACCCTTATATTTTCACAGGTGAGCAGCATGAGGACCCCCAGGACTTTATTGATCGATGTAGAGACAGACTGCACAACATGAGGATATTGGCCCATGGGGTGGACTTTACCACCTTCCAGTTGGAGGGCAGGGCCCGTAGGTGGTGGCAGTCATATCTCCTCGGCAGACCATAAGATTCTCCTCCCATGACTTGGGACCGGTTCACCTGTATTTTTCTGGATAGGTATATTCCGCCCTCTTACAGGGAAGAGTTGCAGTTTCGGTCAGACGTTGATGCCCGACTATGAGGTGATATTCTCGGAGTTGTCTCGCCATGGAATTATGATACTTCCTACCAATGCAGAGAGAGTGCGGAGGTTTGTTGCAGGTTTGTACACTGGTATTCAGGCCACTATAGTGCGAGAGGTTGAGATGGAGACTTCTTACTAGCTAGTTGTGGAGATAGCTCGGAGGATCGAGGGTGTACGTCACCTTATGTGTTGTTTGAGAAATGATACATTTGTACCTGGTAGTTGAACAATGTCACTCCTAACGTATGTGAGAAATCAATACAACGGGTTTAAAGGTAGGTTTAGAAATAACAAAGCCTTGACGTGGTCATAATGAGCGGTTAGATAAAGCCAACTAGCGTAGTTCGAGAGAATACGTCTAGTAAATTGTTGTTGTTGCTCGAGATAGAATTACGACACCTAAAGTGCTCACGATCAGTAGAGAATACATAGGCGAAATTGTAGGGAACATAAAGGGAAGGATTCCAACATTTGGGGAAACCATAACTCTAGACCTCCTAAATTTAATCTCCAACCCTTAGTATCTTTAGTTGTTAATTTACTGCTTTAGTTTCTTAGTTAATAAATTAGATATAAGAATCTTAATCTTTATAACTTAGAAATTTACTCGAGCTTGTCTCTTAGCGATATTGAACAATTATGGCGAAACCTTAGTTCTTTGTGGGATTCGACTCCAGACTCCTAGACCGAATTATATTTGCAGCGACCACTTAGTCCTTTTTATAAGGCATAGTTGGGCGTGATCAAATTTTGTCGCCGTTGGTGGGGAAATAACGGTGTAGCTGAAGGTGTACATATTTCTAGGTTGCAAGTTTGAACTTTTATTTTTGTTTTCTGGTATCTGATTATTTTTTAAATTTTTATTTTTGAATTGTGAGACACGGCATCTTGGGATTATGAGAATTTTGATATTGGTAATTCTGCTTTTCATCCTCATTATGCATATTGTAGAGGAAACCACCTATTGCGAAATTATCAAAATATTCCCGAGAGCGAGTTATGTCTACCAACTTAACCTTATGTATGGAATGTTTGTGATATATGTGGTGGTCAAGATGGTCACTTTCATAGTTGTGCTTATATTTCTTTTCCTCCCCTAATCTCTTGCTATGATGGTTCTACTTTTTCTGGTGAAGTAAATAGGAACAAAGAACCCAGGGAAGCTGACCTGAAGGAGATCAAAGATATGTTAAAGTGCCTTCTGGAAAAAAATAATGAGAAACAACTGCATATAGAAAGGCAAGAGGCAACTATTCGCAACTTGGAGGCTCAAGTGAGTCAAGTGGTTGAAGCTTTTAATGCTCAGCAAGGCAATTTGGATAGTAGCCAAAAGGAGCATGTATTAGATGCATAAATCGAGGTGCTAACGGAGGAGGTCAGAGTAGCACACCAACAATCAATCGAACTAGATTTTGAGGATGTCGATGTTGTATAAGCGATACTAGAGTCAACCAAGGACATTGATGATACATATTTGGCTGACTCTAGTGTCATGTGTGTTGAGAATGTTGACAGTCCCAACGTTCATGTAGTAAAGCGCATTGGTCCACACTCTAAACATTTTCCACATTCTGTATGGATGATAATATGGAAATAGAGTCATCTGAGCACTTGAGGAGTCAATGAATGAGGAACAATGTGCCTACATTATGGAATTCTTCTTGCTAGAAAGTCGTAATTACACACCTCATTTAAAGGCCAAGAAGTGCAGAATACTACATAGTTTCCTTGGGCCAGTTAGATTCGTTCCACCACCTCGGGAGAATAATCATAAGCTTGAACCAAAACTTGAGGTTCAATTCATAAGCTCGAGGTGGAGGCAAATAGTAGTTCATGTCGTGCCGCAATGTCAAATCAAGCGCTTGTTGGAGGCCACCCAGGTTTACTATTTTTTTTAATTGTATTATGTTTGTAGTGTCGATTTTTGATTTTCTAGGAACATGGAATGCAAAGCCAGCAGAAAGATGCAACAACAAACCAGATGGCTGGAACTAAGTGTGAGGTACCCACGCAAATGATCATGCCTGGGAGAAGTCTGAGTAACCCATGAGCTGCTAGTGCTTCGTTCTTTGACCTACCAGGGAGTTTCTTTTATCCTCTTGTATTTGTGGGTGTGCATTGGGGACAATGCAAAATTTTGAGTGTGGGGTGAGGAGATTATTTAGGTGACTTTCCATGCTATTTTATTTGTGTTAGTTTAATTGAATAATTATTTTTTACAAAAATAGCAAAGATTGGACTTTTCCTGACGATAGATCTATTAGAAAATTTTCTTGAGGGATTTAATTCGAAAGGAAAAAGACAAAAAGATTTTCTTTTGTTTGGTAGTGTAGCAATTCCCCCTTGGTTTTTCTTTGTGCCACGATTCTTTTCCAAGGGTTTTGTTTGAACCGGGTGTAGTTAGTTTTTTTTTTAGGAGTAGGAGCCAGTGTGAGATGAATTGAATTGAAGCAATATCTCTTGACTGTGTTATGCCTTGAGAATAATGAGTACTTTGGTTGTGATTATTAGGCTCATTTTTTGACTCTTGTATAAGTACCTTAAATTGTGTAAGCTTAACTTTCCTTAACTGCTTTGACTAGAGTGTCTTGATGAAACCAATCCTGAGTGAGTTATGTGCCATGTGTGTGTGAGGTTTGTATGTTATTCTGTGCATTGCATTTGATGTCTAGAACTTGCCCCGTGTGTTTGCAAAATGAAATAGTATTTTTGTTCAGTCTTGAAGTGATATAGGCGTTTATTTGTTGAGCCATATATATATTTTACCCGCCTAATTATTATGTATCGTAGTTAACCCCTTTGAGCCTGTAATCTTGTATCTTTGGAAACCACATTGCAAGCCTTACCCATTTGTTTGAATTACCTATCCGTTTGAACCTTTTAACCTCTCATGAGCACTTGAATTGTTATGAACTGTGTAAAAATTAAAGTGTGGGGTGGTTGGTTTGGCTTTTGAGTGGAACTAATGAACTAAGGGGAAAGGTGCACTGTTTTGAAAAAGTAAGAGCCACTTGAATTAAAAAAAGAAAGAAAAGGAAAAAATAGTTGTATTGCTGTGAAAAAAAATATTCCTTGATAAGTGGTGACTCTTGATGTAACTGTGCTTAAAGAAGTATGAGGTAATATACAATGATGTGAAGGTGTAGTTTGATTTGACATAAGTATGGGGTTTGAATGTTATAGTATATGTATTAAAGTGCTTAGGGAGGTGGAGTCACTCTTATATCTAAATTTATCCTACCTGTCCCGCAACCTACATTACAACCCAATAAAGTCCTACTTGATCCTAGATTGAATGATCTCGATTAGTAGAGTAGTACACTACGGGCAAGTCTATGGTGCATCTTTTGTGGCATATGAATGTTATTTCTAAGAGTGAGTGAATTCTTTCTATCTTGAGTTCCTAACTCTTCTTAAATTTTAATTTGTGGAACTACTCTCTTTTGTTGTGCGAGGGCACTTGATTCATGAAGGAAAGGTAATGTCAGTGACCTCTATATTAGAGTAAGTGGGTGAGTTGTGAATAATACGTGGTACTTGTAAGTCAAATATTTAGGTGAAGATGTTACGCTTTTGTGCTTAGTCTATTTTAAGTATTCTTGGTGTGATGAGTTAGGAGAATTGTTTAAAAAGGTCGTGTCTATATAAAGTGTAGTTTGATTACTCGAGGAGGAGTAATGATTTAAGTGTGGGGTGTTGATGATTGGATATAATTACGTATTTTCGTCGCTTATTACACTCTAATTTACTAAACTTTAATTGAGTTTGAGCTTTAATCGCTAGTGTTTTGCACTAATTATGTGTTTTATGCCTTGTAGGAGTGGTTTTGAGCTATGTAGATGTTATGGAATGAATTAAAGTGATTTGGAGCTTTTTAGTTTGAGTAAAAGCCCAAGGAATTAATCTGGGATTGTGTTCGGGGATCAACAGATGATAGTTAAGAACTAACGAAGAATCGAGTAGGCATATTGTGCACTGTCGAGTAAAATGCACATAACCTTTCAATCAGAACTCCATTTGGGCTCCACAATATATGGTTGGGAAATATAATTCAAAGGGATACAACTTTCATGATTTATGTTTGTCAAAATTCCAAACAGAACAGGGTGAAAAGTGTGCGGAAAGTGTGCGGCTGCGCAAATAGGGCAGAAAGTGTGCAATGTGCGCGGCCAAGTGCGTGGGCACCCTTCCAGGTGCGCGGCCGCACACATTTTGACCGGGAAAAAGTATTCTTTTTTGCATAGGAGAAGGTATAATTGTTTGGACCCGACCCTACTTGGTAATACATGAAAAAATGGTATTTTGAGAACTTTTGACACACTTTAGACCTAAGCAGGCAGAGACACGATAGGAGCAAGGTGGGGAGATCTTCTATGAGTTTTTCACTTTTGTCTTCCTATTTCTATTATTTAGATTCTGTAGCATTCTTGGGGCATGTTTTATCATGCAGGGGTATTAAGGTAGATCCTAAGAAGATCGAGGAAGTTTAGAGGTGGTATCGTCCCACCACGACGACTGAGATCAGGAGCTTCTTGGGGTTGTCATATTATTATCGCCGTTTTGTGGAGGGCTTCTCATCTATTGCAGCACTTTTGACTAGATTGACCCAGACGGGTGCTCCGTTCCGATGGTCCAATGACTGCGAGGCGAGATTTAAGAATTTCAAGACCGCATTGACTTCAGCACCGGTGTTAGTGTTTCCTTCTGGTTCAGGAATGTGATAAGTAGGGATTTTAATTGCTTATTTGCTCTGTTTTACTTACACTTTAGCTTGAAAATGCTTAAAGTTATTCCCGAGAATTAGTGAAATGTGCTTTCTTGGAGGAATATTGGGAAACGAGCCAAAGAAATGAAAATCAACTCAAAAAAGAGTAAAAATTGGACAAGGACCAATACAAGACAAAAAGGACCAAAGTGTGGACCGCATAATACTGTGTGTGGCCGCAAACTTTGAAGAGTCACTGACAGAATCCCTTCACAAAATGCGGATCGCACAATTATTGTGCGTCCGCTGAGGACAAGATTCAGAGACTTGTGTTTTTGGAGGGCTGAAGTTGTACGGACCACACTATTATTGTGTGGACGCCGTAGAAACTCAAAGTGCGACCGCACTCATAAATGTGCGGTCCGCAGAAAGTGCCCAGTTCCAATCCAAGATCAAGGGTGCAGCTGTACTCAGAAATGTGCGGTCCACACAATTAAATGAAGTGCGACCGCATCCTAAATTTATGCGATCGCAGAAAGCCACCCTGTTAAGACAACCTCAAAATGCGGACTACACAAAGAATTGTGCGGTCACACAACCTCCATAGGGGTAATTTTGTCAGATAATTTTAGCTGGGTATAAATAGATCTTTTTGTCATTTTTAGGTTAAGTTTTGTGCACTTAAGAATAGACAATCGTTTTTCCTTACTATATTGGGTAACTTTGTAATAGTTTAACATTTTAACATTAGATTTTCTTCCCTTAATCATCTATTATGATTTTTATCTTAGTTTCTTCTTTAATTTCTTCATTTTCTATGAGTAGCTAAACCCTTAGCTAGGGTTGTGACCCAACCCTAGTATGGGTACTTAATGAGTGATTGGTTTAGGGCTTATTTATGATTAGGTATATGATATGTAGCCTAGTTCTTTATTGAATTCAAGAACTAATGGTTGCAAACATTGATTCATGCCAAATTGACTTAGTCTCTACTTGAGAAAGGGAGACTAAGTCTTGGAAAACATTTCTAAGAAGAAATTGCGGTGAACTCAAGAAATTGATAGCCCCAATTAAAGGGTCGAATGTAGAGATAGTGAGACCCGACTTGAGCATTTATCACTTGTTTCGTGAAATACCCATTTGGACTTGAGAAAGACAAATTGCGCAAAATAAATCAAACTACCGTGAGGTATAGAGTGAGTAATTGCGTGTGATTGCTATATTGTATCCCGATCAACCAACCATACCCTAAAGCTATAAATTCATTAGGTAACCAACTAGGCGAAAGTCGTAACCCTAGATCTTTTATAACTTGAAAAACAACCAAAACCAAAAACATTGTCTCTTAGCTTTACAATTACTAGCATTAGCATACAAACTAGAAGTAGAAAAGAAACAACTGAATATGTGGAAATGCAATCTTGGGCACGTCATACACTAGATTAGATATATACCTAATCCCACACAAAGTTCTCTGTGGAATTGAGCCCCACTCGCGTTGGGTATTTATAATTGCATCGAACGCCTCACAATCCCAATTAGTGGTTTGAGTTTGGGCGACATCAATTTTTGGCGTTGTTGCCGGGGAGCTAAAAACGGATTTAGCTATATATTTAGTATCTTGTGTGACTTGTCTTATTTTCCTTTAGGGCTACTAGTTTTGCTTGTGAATTGATTATAGGTACAAATATGACTGTCAACAATGATCCTCTCGGGAATTATCCAATGGGGGAGGAAGTGGACGATGATCAAGGTGATGAGGTTCATCCCGAACCTCAAGCAAATAGGCGAGGCCGATCACCTCATGACAATATTTCCGTCCCTCCCCCACTTACACCAAGAGAAAATTCACACCAGGTGTTGCCAAACGAGTGTTAAGCAAGTTCCATAGTCCCGCCGTGCATTAGGGTGGGCAACTTCCAAATTACCAATGTGATGCTTACATTGCTTGAGCAACGGGGATTGTTCACCGGGGATCTGAGTCAAAATGCATACAAGCATCTTAAAGGGTTTGTGGATACTTGTTGGGGGAGCAAACATACCAATGTTTCCGAGGATGCGCTGAGGTTGAGGCTATGTTCCCTTCTATCTACGAGGAAAGGCACTGGATTGTTAAGAAAGATTTCCCAACCATTCCATCCATACATGGGATGAGTTGGTGGAAAAATTCAATGCCAAATTCTTTTCTCCAGGGCATATGGCTACACTTCGGGATGAGATTTTCGCGTTCAAGCAAGAACCCAATGAGCCCTTGCACGGGATTTGGGAGAGATATCGTACCATAGTTAAGGAGTGCTCGAATAATGATATGACTGAGGACATGATACAACAAACCTTCTATAGGGGGATCAACACGACAAATTAATGTGAGGTAAATCAACTGGCCGCTGGGAAATTCATGACAACGCCATATGCCGAAGCTTGTGAAATTTTGGATTAAATGGCAAATACTTCATCGTCATGGCAAAGTAGAGCTAATGTTTCTCAAGGTGACTGAAATGTGATTCACTTACATAAGGAATTGCATGATCATGGGCAAGACAATGCCGAGTTGACGACCACAATGAATCAGTTGGCCAAAGCCCAACTTCAATAAGTTCAAGGTCCTAAGTAAGTGAATGCAATGGAAGGTATCAATATGATGATGAACAAGCGACGACAAAAAGATCAACAAGTGCAAAACCGTCCGGAACAATTTGTGCAAGATGATAGTGGGTATGAACAAGGTGATTCATACAATGAGACAAAAGAAGAAGTGCAATATGTCAACTACCAAGGGCAAAGGAATAATTCTCAAGGCCCGAATCAACAACAATGGCGTTCTCAAGGGAACCAAGAAAATTGGAACAATCAAAACCACCAAGGAAATTGGAGTGGTGGTAACAACAATCAAAGCAATTGGAACAATAAAAATAATCAAGGCAATTGGAATAATTAAGGAAATAAAAGCAATTGGGGTGGCAACAATCAAGGATAATTTGGAGGCAACAACCAAGGGGGTTGGAACAATAATAACCAAGGGAATCGGGGATCGGGCTTTCAAAGGCCCCCGATGTACCAAAAACCAAGCAACCCGCCTCCCTATCCGTCCCATGGTTCTATTTCATCCAATAACGAGATGGGACAGATTGAAAATATGTTCAAACAGATGATGGAGAAAAATGCCGACTGCGATGCTCAACTAGCCTCTCAAAACACTTCAATCCAAAATTTTGAGGTTCAATTAGGGAAAATTTGCAAGCTTTAAACACTCGTCCTAAGGGGGCACTACCCATTGATACGATGCTTAACCTGAAGGGTGGAAAAAATACGGGACGTGCGATGACCGTAACCACACGGAATGGAAAAGGCGGGGAGGAAATAACCTCAAACCAAAGAATTGTTGTGGATGATGATGTGGTGATTCAAGAAGATGAAATGCCAAGCAATGTGGTTCAAGCTAATGAAGAAGTGAGAATTGATATTGATGAGAAAGTGGGGGAGACATAAGAAGAAGTGAACCCATCTAGGGAACACGTGATCGACATACCGAGGTGTTAGAACAAATTTCCGGTTATGAAAAGTTTATGAAGGATTTGGTAACAAAGAAAAGATCAATGAATTTTGAGACTATCAAGATGACACATAAAGTGATATTGTGCACTCAATGGCTCCGAAATTGGAAGATCCCGATGCTTTCATAATCCCTTCCACTATTGGGAGCGCCGACTTTGCCAAATCTCTATGTGATTTAGGGGCAAGTATCAACTTGATGCCCTACTCTGTGTTCAAAACCTTAGGAATTGGGAAACCAAGACCCACATCTATGAGGTTGCAAATGGAAGATCGGACTATGAAGAGACCATTGGGTATTATTGATAATGTGTTAGTTCGTGTTGATAAGTTCATCCTTCTGGTGGACTTTGTGATTCTTGATTGTGAGGTTGATTATGAGGTGCCTATTATTTTGGGTAGACCTTTCCTTGCTACGGGGAAGTCTCTAGTTGATATGGAAGCTGGTGACCTCACCTTCCGGTGGGCGATGAAAAAGTGGTTTTCCATGTGTGCAAATCTATGACGCAACCGAATAGCAATGTAATTTGTTCATTTGTGGACTTAGTGACTGAAGTGATTGTGGATGATGTTAGTGCTGTGATGAATGTTGATGATACCTTGGAAGCCATATTGCTTAATCATGATGATGATGAGAATGACGGTTATGTGAATGTGTAATTGCATTGCAAGGGATGTGGTCGACACTTATGAACCCCAAAAACCGTCCTTAGATCTTGAGAACCGGAAGACTCCTCCAACAAAGCCCTCAATCAAGGAGCCTCCCACTTTGGAGTAAAAACTATTGCCTCCACATCTTAGGTATGAGTTTCTTGGCCCATGTTATACTTTACCTGTTATTCTTTCCTCTTGCCTGACTAACGTGCAGGTAGATTCTACTTTGGCAGTGCTCCAAAAGAGGAAGAAAGCTATAATATGGACATTGGCGGATATTCGGGGTACAAGCCCCGCCTTTTGCATGCACAAGACTATTTTGAAGGAGGATGCCAAGCCCTTCACTAAACATCAAAGAATATTAAATGAAGTCGATGTAAGAGGTGGTGAAGAAGGGGATCATAAAATGGTTGGATGCCGGGGTTCTTTACCCCATTTCCGATAGCTCGTGGACCTCCCCGGTGAAATGTGTCCCCAAAGAAAGGGGGCATGACTGTGGTAACAAATGACAAGAATGAGTTTATCCCTACAAGAACGGTCACCGGGTGGAGAGTGTGCATGGACTATAGGAAGCTCAACAAAGTCACTCGGAAAGATCATTTCCTACTTCCATTTCTTGATCAAATGGTTGATAGGTTTGTCGGACGTGCTTTTTATTGCTTCCTCGATGGATATTACAGCTACAATCAAATTCTTATTGCACTTGAGGACCAAGAGATGACTACTTTCACTTGTCCCTATGGTACTTCCGCAGTCTCGCGGATGCCATTTAGGTTATGTAATGCACCGACGACTTTTTAACGGTGTATGATGTCCATCTTCAACGATATAGTGTAGGACTTTCTTGAGGTCTTCATGGATGATTTTTATATGGTGGGGAATTCTTTTGATGAGTGCTTGGATAACTTAGACAAGGTATTGGCAAGATATGATGTCACGACCCAAAATCCAACACAGGTCGTGATGGCGCCCAACACCGTCGTCAGGCAAGCCAACAATTGTTTACTAGTGAGATTATCCTTATTTAACATACCAACCCCACATATTCCCAAAGTTTTAAACTTAGATCATTTAAATAAAAGCGGAAATATTAACCAATATAAGTAAATACAGCGACAATGATCATGATCCAATTTATACAGTCCCAAAATAAAGAGTCTACTATGTGCGTGCCAGGAACTAGTGTCACAAGGCAACAGGCGAACTAGTAGAATGTACAAAACATTACAAACTGTACTGCTGTCTGAGAGAAGTAGACAGAAATAAACAAAAGATAACTCCATAGCATTGCTGAGAATCGTCAAGGGATGCAGCTCACCGTGGAGTCAGGTTCAGAATATATGTCAAGCTCCGACCGGATAACCAGAAGCACCAGCCTCAGAACCTATACAATTTAGTACAGAAGTGCAGCATGAGTACATAAATATATATGTACCCAGTAAGTATCCCGCCTAACCTCGAAGAGGTAGTGGCGAGAGGTCGAAATGACACTTACTAAGGTCCAACAGTATAATTTAACAGGATGTAATGGAAACAGTAGGCATGTAAAGACAGTGAAGCAACAAGTATATATGTAAGATACTGAAATCCAGAAAGAATACTGGTAATAAATAAAACAATTACCACTTCACTTTTTCCCCAAATATCTGTCAGATCAATATCCATGAATTTAGTTACAAATAAATCATACGCATGCAGGGTAAGGACAACCGGCCGGAGTCATAAGATAGTCAAGCCCGTGCACTGCCGAGGATCGAACGGCCCGTACCAAAAGTGCACCTCTCCTCAAAGTACTCACATCTATGCACTGCCGAGGATAGAGCGGCCCGTACCAAAAGTGCATCTCTTAACCTCTCTATGCACTGCCAAGGATCGAACGACCCGTACCAAAAGTGCATCTCTCAATCCCTCTCTATGAACTGCCGAGGATCGAACGGCCCGTACCAAAACTGCATCTCTCAATCCGCCGTGGCATACGGCCTGCTCCCATCAGAGTGGGGGAAATCACACTCCGCTCGCGTAATGTAAATTGCAAAGCGGTCACATGCATATACATTATTCCTTTTTAAAAGAGAATACTTTTCCGTGAACAATTTCTTACAAGTTTTTCTCAAATTTCATAACTTCAGGGACATAAGCAACATGTAACGTTAATTCATTACGCATATAGTTCATATCAGGTAAAACACAAGGCATGATGTGGGAATAACTACCCGGACATAATAGTAATAGTCGCAATGTACGGACTCTCGTCACTTTGTACGTACGTAGACCCCACAAATTATCACATATAACATTTAAATCATCTAGGGGGACAATTCCCCCTTACAACGTTAGAAAGGAGACTCACCTCGTGCCGAATCTACCCCTTGGACCAAGGATGCGCCCGAACTCTGAACTCTACACCCGAGGACTCGCAACTAGCCAAATATTTTACAATGACATCAATGCATGCTCAAAGCTGGTAAATTATCCTATTTATTCAATAATTTAACAGTCTTGCAGAATTCCCAAAATCCAACCCCGGGCCCGCACGCTCGAATTCCGAAACTCACAGAAGAATCACTCACCCGAAGCCTAAGGATAGTTAATATATGATTTCTACTTGAATTTATGGCAATAAATGGGCAATTAACCAATTTCCCAAGAACCCTAAATTACTACCCAATTCTAGACTTTTCAGTGATTTAGTAGTTAATTTAGCTAGAAGATCATGAATTAAACTAGTGTTGAAGTGGAATTAACTTACCTTGATAGTAGCTAGGTTGTGGTGTGCTCTCCCCAAGCTCACAAGACTCTAATGGTGGAGGAAAATGAATGAAGGGGGTGAAATCCCGAGTTTCAAAGAATATATACTGCCTGGCCTACAGGGATTCCGCACCTGCGGCTCGGGGATCTCACCTACGGTCTCGCGCCTGCGAGCTGGGGCTCGCACCTGCGGATTTTGACGGGACGGGCTGGGTTCGCACCTGCGGAGGGGTGGCCGCACCAGCGGTTCCGCTCCTGCGGACTTTTGTCTGCACCTGCGAGAAAGGGGGACCTCACCTGGGGTCGCACCTGCCATGCTTGGGCTTGCAGGAGCGGTCCCGCACCTGCGGTCATACCAGATCAGGTGCACCAGCAGCTATTTTAGCTGGTTTTTAGCCCCGTTGGGTGCCCGGGAGGCCCCTGGGCCCACGCGAGCCCTTGTCCAAATATACCAACAAGTCCCAAATCATAATACGGACTCGCTCGAGCCTTGGTAACACTCAAAACAACGCTAAGACTCAAAATCACACCTCAAAACCCCAAGAACCAAACTTAGGATCTTTAAGTTTTCTAGACTTCGACAACGTGCCGAACCGACCTGTACTACTCGGAATGACACCAAATTTAGTAGGCAAGTCATAAATGACATAACGGAACTATTCCCGGTCTTGGAATTCCATTCGGATCATGATAACACAAAAACACGTCCAAAACCACAATAGGAGCTTAAGGAACTTCTTATTTCAATATTGGGCGCCGAAACGCTCCCGGGTCATCAGAAACCCATCCCGAGCATACGCCCAGGTCCAAAATCATCACACGAATCTATAGGAACCGACGAAACTCGATTCCGAGCTCGTTAGCCCAAAATGTTTACCGAAGTCAAACTTGGCCTTAAAGGCCAACCTTAAGGAACCATTTGTTCCTATAGCACTCTAAACACCTCCGAATCCCGGACCACCAGTCCCCGCAAGTCATATATATCATAAAAAGCCACTATGGGAAGTTTCATTTAGGGGAACGGGGTCCAATAATGCAAAACGACCGATCGGGTCGTTACATTCTCCACCTCTTAAACAAACGTTCGTCCTCGAACGGGTCTAGAATCATATCTGAAGTGCTGAATATGCATGGATATCTGCGCTACATGTCCTCCTCGAACTCCCAGGCCGCCTCCTCAACTGGTTGGCCCCTCCACTAGACCTTGTTGATGATCCTTTACTCCGACAGCATCTAGGGTTCTTGTTCTATATCTCCACAGAAGAAACTCTCTTGGACCTCAACTGGCAGTCGTGCCTATCAATAATAGCAACTGGCTCCTCTTCGTAGCCCAACTTCTCATCTAACTGAATAGTGCTGAAAGCAACCACGTGGGAGAAGTCGGCGTGGTACCTGTGGAGCATGGACACATGAAAAACTGGATGAACTCCTTATAACCTAGGAGGCAAGGCCAGTTCATAAGCAACCTCCCCAACTCGCCTCAACACCTCGAATGGACCTATAAACCTCGGGATCAGCTTGCCCTTCTTCCCAAACGTTATAATACCCTTCATAGGCGAGACTTTCAATAGGACCCTATCTCCCTCCATAAATGATACCTCACGTGCCCTCTGGTCCACGTAACTCTTCTGTCTGGACTGTGCTGTACGGAGCCTCTCCTGAATCAACTTTAATTATCCAAGGCATCCCTCACCAGGTCGGTGCCATATAACTTAGCCTCGCCACGCTCAAACCACCCGATAGGAGAACGACATCGCCGACCATACAAAACCTCAAATGGTGCCATCTCGATGCTGGACTGATAACTATTATTGTAAGCAAACTCGGCCAAAAGGCAAGAACTGGTCTCACTGACCATCGAAGTCGATCACACATGCCCTGAGCATGTCCTCCAATATCTGAACTGTATGCTCCGACTGACCATCAGTCTGAGGGTGCAATGCTGTGATGAGGTCTATCTGGGTGCCCATCTCACTATGCAATGCTCTACAGAAGTGCGAGGTGAACTGAGGACCTCGATTTGATACAATGGACACCGGCACACCATGCAACCAGACTATCTCCCGAATGTAGATCTGGGCCAACCTCTCAGAAGTATATGTAGTATCTACTGGAATGAAATGCGCCGATTTGGTCAATCTATCCACAATGACCCAAACCGCATCCACCTTTCGAAAAGTTCGAGGCAACCTAACCACGAAGTCCATAGCGATGCTCTCCCATTTCCACTCAGAAATAGCCATCTGCTGAAGTAGGCCTTCTGGCCTCTGGTGCTCATACTTCACCTGCTGGAAATTAAGACACCTAGTCACATACTCCATAATGTCCTTCTTCATCCGCCTCCACCAGAAATGATTCTTCAAGTCACAATACATCTTTGTAGCACCAGGATGAATAGAATACCGAGAACTGTGTGCCTCCTCTAGAAACCACTCCCTCAGGCCATTAACATTAGGAACACATAAGCGGCCCTGAAGTCTCAAAACACTATCCTCACCAATAGTAGCCTCCTTGGCCCTACCTTGAACCACTGTCTCCCGAAGCTCTGCTAAGCACGGATCATAGAAATGTCGGGCCTTGATCTCCCCCAGTAGCGAAGACTGAGAAACTACATGTGCTAAAACTCGACGAGGCTCTGAAAAGTCTAACCTCACTAGGCGATTGGCCAAGGACTGAATGTCCAAGGCTAGAGGTCTCTCCTCTACTGCAATATAAGCCAAGCTACCCATACTCTCCGCCTTCCTGCTCTAAGCATCTGCTACCACATTTGCCTTACCCATGTGATAAAGAATGGTGATATCATAATGTTTCAACAACTCAAGCCATCTGCGCTGCCTCAAATTAAGATCCTTCTGCTTGAACAAGTGTTGCAAGATATGATGGTCTGTATAAACCCCACAAGACACTCCATACAAGTAGTGCCTCCAAATCTTAAGAGCATGAACAATCGCCCCCAACTCCAAATCGTGCACAGGGTAATTCTTCTCATGAACCTTCAAATGGCGTGAAGCATAAGAAATAACTCTCCCCTCCTGCATCAATACACACCCCAAGCTAACGCGTTAAGCATCGCAATATACTATGTACATCCCAGAACCGGAAGGCAATTCTAGAACTGGTGTTGAGGTCAATGTTGTCTTGAGCTTCTGAAAGCTCGCCTCACACTCGTCAGACCATTGAAACAGGGCATTCTTCTGAGTCAATATAGCTAATGGAGCTGCAATAGAAGAGAAACCCTCCACAAATCGGCGATAATAACCTGCTAGGCCCAAAAAGCTCCTGATCCCGTAGCTGAAGTAGGACGCGACCAACTATGAACTGCCTCGATCTTCTGAGGATCAACCTTGATACCCTCTCCGAATACCACATGCCCTAAAAATGCCACAGAATTCAACCAAAACTCACACTTGGAAAACTTAGCATATAGCTTCTGTTCTCGCAAAGTCTGGAGCACAACTCTCAAATGCTGCTCGTGTTCCCCCAGGCTACGTGAGTAAATCAAAATGTCATCAATGAAGACAATGACAAAGGAATCAATATACGGCCTGAACACCCTATTCATCAAGTCCATGTATGCTGCTGGGGCATTAGTCAAGCCAAAGGATATCACCAGGAACTCATAATGGCCATATCTCGTACGAAAAGCAGTCTTCGAAACATCTGAAGCCTGAATCCTCAACTGATGATACCCCGATCGCAAATAAATCTAGAAAACACACGAGCACCCTGCAACTGGTCAAACAAATCATCGATACGCGGCAAGGGATACTTGTTCTTAATGGTAACCTTGTTCTACTGGCGGTAATCAATACACATCCGCATAGACCCATCCTTCTTCTTCACAAATAAAACTGGATCACCCCATGGCGATACACTCGGTCTGATGAACCCCTTAGCTAAAAACTCACCGTCCGGAGGCATACCCGGAAGATCCGAAGGAAATACATCTGCAAACTCTCGAACAACTGGCACTGAATCAATCGTCGGAGACTCGCGGTGGTGTCCCGCACATAAGAAAAAAAGGCTAGACAACCCTTCTCGACCATATGTCGAGCCTTCAAGAATGAAATAATCCGGTTGGCTGCACTAACTGAAGGACCCCTCCACTCCAGCCTAGGCGACTCGGGCATGGCTAAAGTAACTGTCTTGGAATGGCAATCAAGCACGACATGATAAGGAGATAGCCAATCCATGCCTAGAATAACCTCAAAATCAACCATGTCGAGCAATAAAAGGTCAGCTCTGCTCTCAAACCCACAGAAGGTGATCACGCAAGACCGATACACCCGGTCTACCATCACAGAATCGCCCACAGGAGTGGACACATATATAGGAGATCCCAAGGACTCACGAGAAAAATCCAGAAAAGGAACAAATAGGGCTGAAACATATGAATAAGTGGATCCAGGATCAAACAATACTGAAGCCTCTCTACCACATACTGAGATAATACTTGTGATCACGGCGTCTGAGGCAACTGCATATGATTTGGCCGGAATAGCATAGAACCTGGCTGGAGCACCTGAAGACTGAGCCCCACCGGAGTGAACAGGAGCTGCCTGACCTCCCCCTGACTAGCCCCCACCTCTAGGACGACCCCTGCCGACCTGTCCTCCACCTCTAGGTGGTCAGACTGCTGGTGCCAGACCCATCGGCTTGTAGCCTTGCTGTACGGCCTTGCCTCGGTACCTGGGACACTGCCTCCTCATATGCCTGGATCTCCACACTCATAACAACTCCCAGGTAGCATATTTTGCTACCCCGAAAAAGATCCCTGAATGGCTGGACGGCAACGAGAGCCCTCAGACATAGCGCTGAAATAAGGATCGGAGGATCTCGGATGACTGGGATAACCACTGGGTGACTCTGAATGGCTGGAGGATGATAGGAACGCTTTGGCATGTCACTGAAATGAGGCCTCACTAGAACACCTCGGGGAGGTGGTGGAGGTGCTGAATATAAAGGTCTGCTGGGCTGACCACTATTATACTGACCCCTGCCCCTAGCTGGGGCGCCTCTGAAATCTCCAGAGAATCTAGCCCTCTTATCCTGCTGCCCCTGCCCCCTGCTCCTTGACCGATAACCCTCGATCCTGCGAGCAATCTCCACTACGAACTGATAAGGGGTACCCATCTCCACCTCTCGAGCCATGGTGGATCTAATACCTGGATGCAAACTTGCTACAAACCTCTGCACTCTCTCAGCATCGGTGGGTAATATCATAAGTGCATGGCATGACAACTTTGAAAATCTGGCCTTACAATCTACCAGGGACATCTGCCCCTGCTCTAACCGCTCAAACTGACCCCGCAGCTTTTCCCTCTCAGAGGGTGGAATATATCTATCCAAGAACATCTGTGTGAACTGCTCCTAGGTGACAGTAGGAGAATCTTCTGGCTTGCTGAGAAAAGAAGACTGCCACTACCTGCGAGCTCTGCCCTCTAACTGGAATGTGGTGAAATCCACTCCATGGGACGCTAGGATCCTCATGTTGTGCAGTCTATCCCTGCACCTATCAATGAAGTGCTAGGCGTCCTCACCTCACTCACCCCCGAAGACTGCAGGGCGCAATCGAGTTCATCTATCTAACACCTTCTGCTGATTGCCATCCGCAACTGGTCTGGGCTTCGGTGCTACTACTACAAGCTGGGCCCCACCCACGGGCATTGTACCCGGGGTGTGAAGTAATGCTTCCATCGGTCCTGCGGCCTGGGCAGTAGGGGTCTGAGCTCCCTCTCCCACCTGATAAGTGGCAGGATCTGCTCGAAATAAACCAGCAATGGACATAGTGTTCATAAACCTCATCATACGGCCCGTGACTGTCTGGAAGCCTAGCGCCATCATAAAGTCTACTGGTGCAGGATCTGCTGGAGGAACCTCATCCTGCTCCTCTATAATAATGTCCTCTGGTGGTGGGATCGGAATAGCTCGAGGACACCCTCATCCCCTACCACGGGCAGGGCCCTCCCTTGACCTCTACCAGTGGGGGTAGCGGCCCTTCCCGGGTCTGGAACATCAGATGCGCGTGTCCTCACCATTTGTGAGAGAATAGAAGAATAAATTTAATAAATCATCGACTGCACGATATAATAAGAACAAAGAGACATTTCCTAACACCCTATAGCCTCTTGAAGATAAGTACAGACGTCTCCGTACCACAAGAATCCACTGGGTTTGCCCATGACTCGTGAGACTTACGTGAACCTAGTGCTCTGATACCATGTTGTCACGACCCAAAATCCAACACAGGTCGTGATGGCGCCCAACACCGGCGTCAGGCAAGCCAACGGTTGTTTACTAGTGAGATTATCCTTATTTAACATACCAACACCACATATTCCCAAAGTTTTAAACTTAGATCATTTAAATAAAAGCGGAAATATTAACCAATATAAGTAAATACAGTGACAATGATCATGATCCAATATATACAGTCCCAAAATAAAGAGTCTACTATGTGCGTGCCAGGAACTAGTGTCACAAGGCAACAGGCGAACTAGTAGAATGTACAAAACATTACAAACTGTACTGCTGTCTGAGAGAAGTAGACAAAAATATACAAAAGATAACTCCATAGCACTGCTGAGAATCGTCAAGGGATGCAGCTCACCGTGGAGTCAGGTTCAGAATATATGTCAAGCTCCGGCCGAATAACCAGAAGTGCATCATGAGTACATAAATATATATGTACCCAGTGATTATCCTGCCTAACCTCAAAGGGGTAGTGACGAGAGGTCGACATGACACTCACTAAGGTCCAACAGTATAATTTAACAGGATGTAATGGAAACAGTAGGCATGTAAAGGCAGGGAAGCAACAAGTATATATGTAAGATACTGAAATCCAGGAAGAATACTGGGAATAAATAAAGCAATTACCACTTAACTTTTTCCCCAAATATCTGTCAGATCAATATCCATGAATTTAGTAACAAATAAATCATACGCATGCAGGGTAAGGACAACCGGCCGGAGTCATCAGATAGTCAAGCCCGTGCACTCCTGAGGATCGAACGGCCCGTACCAAAAGTGTATCTCTCAACCTCTCTATGCACTGCCGAGGATCAAACAGCCCGTACCAAACGTGCATATCTCAATTTCTCTCTATGCACTACCGAGGATCGAACGGGCCGTATCAAAAGTGCATCTCTCAATTTGCCGTGGCGTACGGCCCGTGTAAAGACCCGTAAAATTTTCTCGTTTTAAAATAATGCCCGGATGAGTCCCCGAGTTGTTTTTATAGTGGAAATTTTTAAAACGGACCAAAATTGAGTAAAAAGTACCCCGGGACTTAGAGAATAAAATTTTCCAGAAAGTAGGCGTTATGTGACGCACTATGTGATCGCATAACTTGTATACGGACTGCATAATGGTCGCATAAACGGGCAGATCACTGCCCTATTTGAGGACAACTATGCGGTCCAATATGCGATCGCATTTCGATTCTGCGGACCGCGTAGCTGTCGCATTGTTGCCCTTTGATTTTTGGGAGGGAGGTTATGCGACGCACTATGCGATCACATAACGTGTATGCAGACCGCATAATGGTCGCATACCTGGGCTCTGCGGATCGCATGTCGCATTCCTGACCGCATTCTTGTGTCGGGCTCTTATTTTTCTAATTTTAAAACCCGACCCCAGTTCATTAAAACACCCTTCCCCTTCATTTTTAACCATTTTCTGAACAAAATTAGAGAGAGGGGAGAGAGGGTTCTTGAGAGAGAGCTTCATCTTTATCAATTGGATTTTCAAAGTCACTCAGGCCTGGAAATTTTGAGTAATCATCTTCTTCTTCATTCTAACAGGTAAGAATCCCCAACCCTTTTTCCATTGTTTCCAGGTTTTAAACAAAAAAGTGACTCTCATGAATTGCTTCTTGAAAATATAAGTTGATACCTTGCATGCATCCTCATTTATGTCCATAATCTAGTTAGGGGAGAGGGTTAGGGTAAAGTTCACAAAGAAGGGTTGGTGATCTAATGGGGTCACATAGCATTCGATAAAATGCTTAAAAGAGTTCAAATTGTATGCATGATTTCCAATTATGAGTTGAATATGTTTAATTGTGAACTAGATTGACGGTACTAGTCGGTTAGGTGATTTGTGAGTAAAAGTTAAAAAGGGATTTTGAACCCAAGTATGTATGGCTAAATTTAACCTTTGTAGAATCCTCTTGTTGGGTCCGAGCATACGGTATGCGTACCTTGTTTGAAAACATGTAAATTTATTGTTCAAATATGTTGAGATGTAAGATTCTACTCTTTGATTGTCCTAGTTGATTGCCATACTACCGTACTATATGAGACTGTGAAAAGTGTTTTGATGTGCCTATCTTATTATGTGCAAATCTCACAAATGCTCGAGGGTGTCGATACGAAAGTATGTGTTAATGAATGAAAGAAGGTTAATGTGCCCAAGTGTGGGAATGTATATAATGACTAACGAAAATCGTGCCTGATAGGTAATGAAAAAGGGTATTGTGAAATGATGTGAATGAGTTGAACAATTATGGAAATGCCTTGTATATGAATTACTACTTGGGGAGAATTACTGTGCCTTGGGCCCAAATATATGAATGGTGGATGTGAACTTGTGATTCCTTGAAATGATAATTCTTGTGATGTAATTATTTGTGGTTGCAGTTATGAAATATGATTGTCAGGTGGGATCGGGTTGCGCGCCGCAACACGAAGTAATAAGCTTGATGAAATGTGAGGCGATAATGGTGGCCGAGGTAATAAGGATGGAATGTGATCATTATCACTATCAAAATGAAAAATCCGGGAAACTCTTGAATATGGTGATGTTGAAAGGGAAAAATGAGAGATTGTGAAACTTGTTGATTTTGGCTGTATCTTTCCACGTGCATTGATTGGTTGGTTCTATTACTGTCTCTTAATTGTGTATTGTTTGATTGTACTTGGGATAAAGTTTGTTCATACATACTAGTACTATTCCACAGTACTAACGTCCCTTTTGCCGGGGGTGCTACATCTTTTTATATGGATGTAGGTGGGTCCATAGCAGGTTGCTCAGCTCGCCGTTAGTGGTGCTTTCTCCTCATCCTTTCTCAGCTGTACTAGTGAGCCCCACTTACTCTCGGGGCCATGTGTAGTTCATGCCATCTCCTTTTGAGTATATTATGTATTGTAAGGTATAGCAGGGGCCTTGTTTCCGACAAGTATGGTATAAACTCCTAGTACTCTTAGAGGCTCCGTAGACACTATGTGGGTGTATACATATATTTTTGGGTAGCGGTTGTATTTGCTCGTAATCGTGGTCCGTATTGGGAAGTATTGTATCTATTATGTATGTTTTGGGAAATCTTGTATAATAATGTAAAATGAGGAAAACATGGATTTATTGTGGTAATCAAACACTTTTAAGCGTATCTCACTGTTTCACATAAATAATGAATGATACAAACACGGGGAAGCGCGTTGGGTAGAAAAGGCAAATAAGGTTCGCTTGACTGGGTTCACCCGGTTGAGTGCCTGTCGCGTCCCTCGATTTTGGGGCATGACAGCCCGCTCCCATAAGAGTTGGGGAAATCACACTCCGCTCACGGAATGTAATTGTGAAGTGGTCACATGCACATACATTATTCCTTTTTAAAAGAGAATACTTTTTCGTGAACAATTTCTTACAAGTTTTTCTCAAATTTCATAACTTCAGGGACATAAGCAACATGTAACGTTAATTCATTACGTATATAGTTCATATCAGGTAAAACACAAAGCGTGATGTGGGCCTAACTACCCAGACATAATAGTAATAGTCGCTACGTACGGACTCTCGTCACTTTGTACATACGTAGCCCCAACAAATTATCACATATAGCATTTAAATCATCTAGGGGGACAATTCCCCCTTACAAGGTTAGAAAGGAGACTCACCTCGTGCCGAATCTACCCCTCGGAACAAGGATGCACCCGAACTCCGAACTCTACACCTGTGGACTCGCAACTAGCCAAATATGGTACAATGACATCAATGCATGCTCAAAGTAGGGAAATTATCCTATTTATTCAATAATTTAACATTCTTGAAGAATTCCCAAAATCCAACCTTGGGCCCACACACTCGAATTCCGAAAACTCACGGAGGAATCGCTCACCCGAAGCCTAAGGATCGTTAATATATGATTTCTACTTGAATTTATGGCAATAAATGGGTAATTCACCAATTTCCCAAGAACCCTAAATTACTACCCAATTCTTGACTTTTCAATGATTTAGTAATTAATTTAGCTAGAAGATCATGAATTAAACTAGTGTTGAAGTGGAATTAACTTACCTTGATAGTAGCTTGGTTGTGGTGTGTTCTCTCCAAGCTCACAAGACTTTAATGGTGGAGGAAAATGATTTAAGGGGGTGAAATCCCGAGTTTCAAAGATTATATACTGCATGGCCTACATGCATTCCGCACCTGTGGCTCGGGGACCGCACCTGCGGCTCGGATTCTACACCTGCGGCTCGGATTCCGCACCTGCGGCTCAGGGACCGCACCTGCGAGCTGGGGCTCGAACCTGCAGAACTGGACGGGAAGGGCTGGGTTCGCACTTGCGTAAGGGTGGCCGCACCAGCGGTTCCGCTCCTGCGGACTTTTGTCCGCACCTGCGAGAAAGGGGGACCTCACCTGGGGTCGCACCTGCGATGCTTGGGACTGCAGGAGCGGTCCCGCACCTGCGGTCACACCAGATCAGGTACACCAGGAGCTATTTTAGCTGGTTTTTAGCCTCGTTGGGTGCCCGGGAGGCCCTTGGGCCCACCCGAGCCCTCGTCCAAATATACCACCAAGTCCCACATCATAATACGGACTCGCTCGAGCCTTCGAAACACCCAAAACAACGCTAAAACTCAAAATCACACCTCAAAACCACAAGAACCAAACTTAGGCTTTAAGTTTTCTAGACTTCACTAACAATGCGCCGAACCGACCTATACTACTCAGAATGGCACAAAATTTTGCAGGCTAGTCATAAATGACATAACAGAACTATTCCCGGTCTCGAAATTCCATTCAGACCTTGATAACACAAAAACACGTCCAAAACCACAATAGGAACTTAAGGAACTTCCTATTTCAATATTGGGCGCCGAAACGCTCCCTGGTCATCAGAAACCCATCCCGAGCATACGCCCAGGTCCAAAATAATCACACAAAGCTACCGGAACCGACAAACTCGATTCCGAGGTTGTTTTCCCAAAATATTGACCGAAGTCAAACTTGGCCTTAAAGGCCATCCTTAAGGAACCATTTATTCCTATAGCATTCTAAACACTTCCAAATCCCGGACCACCAGTCCCCGCAAGTTATAAATCATAAAAAGCCGCTATGAGAAGTTTCATTTAGGGGAACAGGGTCCGATAACATAAAATGACCGGTCGGGTCGTTACATATGAGGAAACAAACTTGGTTTTGAATTGGGAAAAGTGTCACTTCATGGTTGAGGAAGGCATAGTCGTCTTCCACAAAATTTCAAAGCATGGTATTGAGGTCGACAAGGCCAAAATTGAGGTGATCTCCAAACTGCCATTATATCCGTGAAGGGAGTGAGGAGCTTCTTGGGTCATGCAGGGTTCTATCGCCGATTCAGCAAGGACTTTTCTAATGTGGTAAAACCTCTGTGTAAACTTTTGGAGAAGGATGCCAAGTTCCATTTCAACGAAGATTGTATGAAGGCATTCGAATTGATCAAGTACAAGTTGACTACTATTCCTATTATAACTGCACTGGATTAGGGCTTACTGTTTGAGCTTATGTGTGTTGCAAGTGATGTGGCTGTTGGAGCGACATTGGGGCAACGTATCAACAAAATCTTCCATCCGGTCTACTATTCTAGTAAGACCATGAATGATGCCCAAGTCAACTACACAGTGACCGAAAAAGAGCTCTTTGCTATTGTTTTTGCTATGGATAAGTTCCGCCCGTACTCGATGGGTACAAAGGTGATTGTTCACACCGACCATGTGGAGATTTGATATTTGATGAGCATGAAATATTCTAAAGCAAGATTAATGTGGTGGGTTCTTCTTTTGCAAGAGTTTGATCTAGAGATTCAAGACCGCAAGGGTAGTGAAAACCAAGTGGCGGATCACTTGTCTCGTTTGGAGGATGAGGGGAGGCCATATGATGGCCTTGAGAAATGATTCATTTCTCGACGAGCAACTCCTAGCCATTTTTATGACCAGGATGCCATGGTTCGCCAACTTAGCCAACTTGTGAGTGGCATTGTACCGAATGATTTCTCTTCAAACCAAAGGAAGAATCTCAAATGGGATTGCCTTGACTATTATTGGGATGAGCCATATCTCTACCGGATTTGTACCGATGGTGTGATTCGACAATGTGTACCGGAGAAAGAACCAGAGGAAATTCTTGAGGCTTGCCACTCTTCACCATATGGTGGTCACCATGATGGAGCTAGAATAGAAACAAAAGTGTTGAGTTATGGATTCTATTGGCCTACTCTTTACAAGGACTCTAGCGATCTCGTCAAGCATTGTGATGAATGTCAAAGGGCGGGTGGGATTTTCAAGAAAAATGAGATTCCCCTCACCACCATCTTGGAGAATGACATTTTTTATGCGTAGGGCATTGGTTTCATGGGTCCGTTCATGAGCTCTTATGGGAACACTTACATATTGGTAGCTATGAATTATGTGTCAAAGTGGGTTGAAGCCGTGGCTTTTCCTAGAAGTGTGGTGGAATTTTTGAAAAAGAATATCTTCACGAGGTTTGATACTCCAAGGGACATTATTAGTGATGGGGGATCACACTTTTGCAACAAAGATTTTGATGCCTTACTCACAACGTATGGTGTCACTCACAAAGTGTCGACCCCTATCATCCTCAAGCAAGAGGGCAAGTTGAAGTCTCCAACCGGGAGATCAAGAGTATTTTGTCAAAGACCATGAATGCCAACCGAACAGATTGGTCGAAGAAACTTGATGATGCTCTTTGAGTTTATAGGACAGCTTACAAAACACCGATTGATATGTCTCCGTATTGGTTAGTGTTTGGGAAAGTTTGTCACCTACCGGTGGAGCTTGAGCACAAGGCTATGTGCGCATTGAAGAAGCTTAATCTTGAATGGGATGTTACCACCAACTTAAGGGTGGCACAATTGAATGAGCTTGATGAATTCCAGTTCCATGCATATTCAAGTTCGTCCTTATACAAGGACAAGATGAAGTACCTCCATGACAAGTACATTCAAAACAAGGAGTTCAAAGAATGTGATCTTGTGCTATTGTTCAATTCTCGGTTGCGGATGTTTCAGGAAATGTTGAAGTCCAAGTGGAGTGGTCCATTTAAGGTTGTGCATGTGACACCCTTTGGTGCATTAGACTTGAAGAACAAAGACGATGAAGTGTTTAGAGTCAATGGTCATCGGGTAAAACATTATCTTGGCAAGGTTGATGATGGCCACGTTGTGGCGTTAATTCATTTCAAGTGATTGATGGCAACCTGCATCGTGCCGCAATGTTAAATCAGGTGCTTGTTGGGAGGAAACCCATGTTTCTTTTAATTTTTTCATTTTCTTCCTTTTTAGATAGGTTTTGTATTGAGCTAACTAGTTTTGAAGTGATTTGCTGGAATGGGAGTTTATTGCGGGAATGAGATTGAGAAATTGGCCAAGTGTTGAAAAAGTGTGGACCGCACAATAATGAGTGCAGCCAAGGTTTAGGTAAAGAGTTCGGACTGCACTCAAAATTGTGCGGCCACACTCAGCTCACTTTTTGACCAACTTGATCAAACTATAAATAGGTCTTTGCAACACTATTCACACTTTACACCCTCTGAATTCCTGAGCCCTAAGACAACACTTTGCATCACAAAATAGTTCACAATTCATACTCAGTCGTCAAGATAGATTCTCACCTGCATCATTCATCACTGGTATGTTCAATCCATCTTATATTTTTGTCCATTTTTCTTAATTTTTGTTTTTTTTGATTAGTTTAGTTATTTTTAGGCCTAAAAATATCAATTAAGTGCTTAAATCATGTGGGTAGTTTCATATACATTCATTGGGGACTGGGTAGACCATTGATAATGTTGATTTGCACATACAATGTCTAATTTGTGAAAAGATGCATGAACCCTACATTCACTGCCATACGATTTTTAATTGTGCGGTCGACAAATCAGCTGATTAAGGAAAACCTCTGCTTGACAAGTGTGGACCGTACTCAAAATTGTGCGGTCCGTAGAAAAATTTGTGCGATCACAAAAAAACATGTGCAACTGCATTTTGGAAGTTTAGATAACCAATATCTCTCGTTAGATTTATGAGGCCGCACTCAAAATTGTGCGGTCCGCACTTCAGGATGTGCGGTCCGCACTTCAGGATGTGCGGTCGCACTCACAATTATGCGGTCCGCACTTCAGGGTGCAACCATACTTCAAAAGTGTGCAGTCCGCATATGACAGTCTGCGACCACACTCAAAATTATGCGGTCCGCACTGTCTCCTCTGTAACTGTTGTCCTGCAACTGTTATGGAAATGTTTGAATTGTTCTGAACTCAACTGACTTATGTACCTTGTATTGCAGACAATGGTCAGATCACGTGGTAGAGGAGATATATCAAAAGGGAGAGGTGAATCCTCCTGAGGCAGGGGAAAACACACTCACCCACTGAGAGCGCAATCTAAGCCAATTGCCAAAAATACGACCGCCGGAAGAGGAAGGGAAGCGGAGGCCTCAGAATCCAGTTCCTTTTCCCCATCTAGGGAAGCCTCCGAGGGTCATTCAATGGAGGTACAGCCTAGGCCCAATCCCAACCACCCCAACCCACTGGGCGTTATCAATTTCGCAACAAGCCCTTAACATAGTTAGTTCTTCTGAGGGTTCCGATGCTGGAAGACAGGGTTTAAAGCCCTCCTCTATACCTACTCCTCTGGCACCAGTGGAAATTGATGATGATGATGATGATGTATCGAATGATGGTAGAGGGGGGGGGGCACTCGAGTGGGTGGCCTAGAGAGGTTGAAGAAGAAGGAAATTTGGGAGGATCGATTTGTAAGCTTGACGGACTTCATGAGGTTCCGGGAGTTGTGGCCCCAGAGATCGCTCACACTTGAGTGACAGATCTTAATGAAGGACTTAAACAGCTCTGGGAGTGAAAGGGGTGGAAGTGGTTCACCCATAGTGTCATCGATGCAAATGAGAACTTGGTTAGGGAGTTCTATGACAATGTGGCTTACATCAAGAAGTGGACCAAAGTGACCAAGGTGAGAAATTTGAAAGTCTGCTTCGACCCCAGCTCTTTGAACACTTACGTGGGCTTTGAAGAGGTAGAGGCAGTCCAGTATTTGGAAAAGCTTGCTATGGGTGATACAGCTCGCCCGTGGCTAGCTGAGATGTTGGCTGCTCAAGGACCACCACTACCACTGTGGATCACAACAGCGGTTCCTATCCTCCGGTACACCATCAATTTTGAATTTAAAGGGTGGCACACCTTCGTGTGTAACTGTATTGATCCAAGTTTGAATGAGAAAAATCTCCCACTTCCCCAAGCATTTCTTGTGGCTTCTATTATGGATGGGTACGCAATCAATGTGGGTGCCATCATGTCAACTAATATCACATTAGCTGTTCGAAAAGGTGAAAGATCCTACCCTTATCCAAACACCCTCACAGAGTATTTCAACGATGCAAAGGTGGAGCGGAGGCCATATGATACAAAGGTAAGGGCAAAGAATCCATTCTCATGGTACCACCTGCAGGGTGCGGACAACCCCACGTTCAAGGGTAAGGCCACTACAACTACCACCGTTGGTCATTGTGATGAACCATCGGTGGTGAGTACACAGTCAGCTGCTGAGCCATTTACAGCTCCCATGCCTTCACCAGTAGCCAGGCCTTCTGCTGGGATAGCCGTCATGCCACCACCTTCATCTTCTAGGCCATCAGTTTCAGTTTGAGTACCAGTGCCAGCCTCATCCACTTATCCACTCACTGCGCTACGAGTCTCCCAGACTTTGGCAAGCCTCGCGTCACCTCAATACCAATCACATAGCACCTAACTCGGGGTTTCATACCCTCATCACTTAGTTTAGAAGAGTTACGTACCTTAACAGCATAGAAATCCTACTCCGATATTCTCTCGCCCCTCGAATCGGCCTCGAAAATCTCCGAATCTATTCACAACCAGTACGATACCATCAACATAAGCTAAAGAAACGAATTCCACAAGAAAAATTACAAAAATATGCCAAAACTCAAAATTGGCTAAAACCCAGCCCCCGGGCCCATGTCTCGAAAACCGACAAAAATTGCAAAACTAGAAAGCTCGTTCATCCCCTAGTCTAACCATATCAAGTTTACTTAAATCCGATGACAGGAAGCCATTCAAAACCTCAAAAATCTCACTCAAGGGTTCTTCCTGTTTTTTCCCAATTTCTCACTCCAATTCACCATTCAGATGATAAAGTTAAAGATGTAATCATGAATTTAACCAAAACCAAGTGAAGAACACTTATCCCAATCAACTCCCTGAAAATCCCTTCAAAAATCATCCAAATCTGTGGTCTCTATTTCAAAATATGAAGAATGGGCTCAAACCCTCGATGTTGAAATTAAATAATGCTTTCCAGTTATCCTTCATCACGATCGCGAAAATAGCCTCGCGATTGCGAAGCACAAACAAGTTGCCCCGCATTTTAACCTTACGCGATCGCGATCGCGGATAACACCCTCACAACAACGTGAATGTGTCTAGCTCTACGCGATCGCGTAGAGAAATTCCTTCAGCTCGCTGTTGCTCCAAATCATTCTACGCGAATGCAACCTCAGCGATGCACAGCTCCGCAAAAGCTACACGATCATAATCCTATCCCTGCGATCGCGTAGAACAAACTTACCTCTGTCCCCAAATAAGCGTACACAGTCACGAATGGACTCCTGCGGTCGTGTACAAGGAAACAAGATACAACTGATACCAGATTTCAGCAGTTGCCAAACAAATACTAAGTTTGTTAACCTCCCGAAACTCAACCGAGGCACTTGGGACCTCATCCAAATATACTGTCACATTCAATAACATCATTCAAACTTAGTCGAACCTTCGAATCGCCCAAAACAACATCAAAACACCAAATTACCCTCGGATTCAAGCCTGAGAACTTATAAACTTTCAAATTCTGCAAACAATGTCGAAACCTACCAAATCTCGCCCGAATGACTTGAAATATTTCACACACATCTCAAATGATACTACGAACCTACTCCAACTTCTGAAATTCCATTCCGACCCCGATATCAAAATTTCCACTACTGATCCAATTCAAGCCTAATTCTACCACGGACCTCCAAAATCACATTCCGGACGCGCTACCAAGTCCAAAATCACCTAACGGAACTGACAGAACCATCAGAAATCCAATCCGAGGTCAAATACTAAAACGTCAAAAACTTGGTCAAACCTTTCAAATTTAAAGCTTCAAGTTGAGAATCATTCTTCCAAATCTATTCCGATTAACCTAAAAAAAAAACCAAACTAATGATTATCATGAGTCATAATACATCATGTAGAGCTACTCATGCCCTCAAACAACCGAGCGAAGCGAAGTTGCTCAAAAAGACCGGTCATGTCGTTATATCCTCCCCCACTTAAACATACGTTCATCCTCGAACGTGCCCAGAGTTGTTCCAAAAGCCAACAAATCACAGTATAACATTACCATGCACATACCCGGGTGTGATCCCACGTCACCCTATCCCATATAGGTTTGATAAAACAACATGACAGAATTTTTTTAATCCAACCTAGCCCATAAGTCTCAGAACCCAATTTCCATCATCCGGAATTTTCTATAAGACCAAAATCTCACATCTACACTCTAAATAAGTCCGAACAAGCTGTAACAAACCATATTCGTAGCCAAGATGTATTTACATCATATAACACATAACTCAAACACTCGTAGCGATAACTTCTAATAACAGCAGCTGCTGAAAATAATCCAATACCGGTAATAAACCTCTTATCAAACAAAGCTTTATTTCCAACACTTTCATATACTACCGATGATGAAAGGAACAAGCAGAAAGTCATAACCATCCCTCATATCAACTAGTCATGGAGCTCCCTCTCCTTCGGCAAGGACCATAGTAAATTTCTAAGCATTTCGATATTATCCTTCCAACATACTGAAATCGAATCTGATAGTATTCATTCTAGATCCCAATAACCTCGTCTCATGCAACATGACTACTCTAGTGATATGACACATCGATACAATCTAAATCCACAACCCGTGCAATTCGCGCGCCAATAAGCAATAGTCCACAACCACGAAATATGGCACATGCTAGCATCTGACTAGCTTTACCCACATCTTCACAGTCCATAACCACAAAATAACCTGTTTATGAGAACTCCCAGTCTCCAAATCCATAAAGCACACGAATCACCATATCTGATCTCAACTCCACCGCCCAAATATCTAACACCCTCAAATACTCGATCATTCCACGAGGGGTACTCCTATAATTCTTCTTTGACGCCAAGAAAACTTGAATATCAGCAGTCAATCAAAAAGGAGAGTGTCACAATACCAATAAAGTATCCGCAACTCAAATACAATGCCCTTTTCTAAAATGTATACCTTCATCAAGCCACACCAATTAGTAATATCATCAACATAGTCATTCTGAAACAGTCAATGATACCTAAGAATTTGACCTTCCTTTCAGAACTAAACTGTGACCTTACACATACAAATCTCAACCCTACACAACATACCGCATGTACCATGCCATCCTATGGTAAATATGAGAACTTCATAATCCACTCCGAGCCACAAGCAACTATGTACTCAACCAGCCGAAAACTTTCCATCTGATCCCATCTCGGAGAAAATCAATATACCTCACATGCTCCTCACGCAAATAGAAAATATAGATCTCCTATCGTGGTAGAAATCATCAAGAACTCTCTGAATTCTCTTTGCACAAAACCATACCGTCAGGATAGAATCCTTCTAACCCGACCAAGACACGCAGGTCACCAAAAACACAAGAGCATTGCCACGAAACACCTGTAGAAACTCATTACCTCATAAGCACCCGAAGAACTAATCATATCCCTTACCATGCCGATCCAACCTACTATCAAGTCTCAGTACTCAAGTCACAGACAAACCCCGACCTCAATTCCTCCAGACTGTCCCATCATCAACATGCCGAAATCATATGTCTCACCTCAACAACCGAAATCACAAGTTGTCGATGCACAGTTGATACCGAGCGCTCGTGTGCGCGCACGAATGCGTGGAAGGAAATTCAAGGAGTTACGCTTCAAGCTGAATCAATGCC
Source organism: Nicotiana knightiana (assembly GCA_005239525.1). Classification (NCBI taxonomy): domain Eukaryota; kingdom Viridiplantae; phylum Streptophyta; class Magnoliopsida; order Solanales; family Solanaceae; genus Nicotiana; species Nicotiana knightiana. Next base: position 80,037 of record ML369123.1, read on the forward strand.
GCACGATAAGGAAAGAAAGACAAGAAGTATATACTAAATGTCCTATAGCCTCCCGAAGATAGGTATGGACGTCACCATACTGATCTGCAAGAATCTACTAGACACTTGGTCATGACTTGTAGAACCTATGAACCTAAACCTCTGATACCAACTTGTCACAACTGAAAATCCTCTAGTCGTGATGGCACTTAAAGCAACCCGCTAGGTAAGCCAACTAATTACTATCCAGTTTCAATAATTTTAATAAGTAAATTAAACAAAATAAATTATCTAAATCCATTACATTTTCCCAAGGACTGGTAGTACAAATCATGAGCTACTACGACTAGAGTTTACAAAGCAAGAATGAAATAAATACACCGTCTATTTGAAAAGTACATGAACAGAGTTTTATAATCTAAGGCTACCCCGAACAAAGGAGACGGCTACAACAAGGATGCCGATACATCTTCAAGTCCCGCAATCATCGAGCACAACAATAACAACAACCGACATCTGCAGGCAACATGCGGAAGTGTAGTATCAGTACAAGCTAACACTAGGTTAAGTAACAAACTGAATAAGTAACAAACCTAACCATAGTTTGAAAGCAGTGATGAGCTAACACTAGGTTGGGTCAAATATCGGTATTGTACAACAACCCGCAACAGCGTAATACAAGTATCAAAATAGTATCTCAAAAGTAACGTGCTAAACTCGCTCACAGTTTCAGAAAATAGACATGTTTTTTTCAAAATCTTAGTAAGAACTTAAATATTTTTACCAAAATGCCGAAATACAGATAAGTTTGAAAACAATGATTTTTCCCAAAATCTTTTCCAGCAATAAGTAAGATGTTTCATTTCTTTTACAAAAATAACAAGTATAAAATACCCCTCTGATGGATGACGTGATACTATATAACATGGATGACGTGATACTATATAACATGAGGAAAAATGCATCTCTATGCTTGTATGTCATGCGTGCATGCAAGTTCCTGTATGTCATGTGTGTATGCAAATGCCATGTATCTTGATCCACACTCGTTTATAGTCGACTGTGATCAGACTCCGGAGGGGCTCCTACAGCCCAAGCGCTAAGCACGGAAAACTCACGTGCCATTATATCAGTATCTGGATCCGCATGGATGAATCACGTGCTACACGGGAAACACACGTGCTATAAAATCAATACCTGGATCCGCACAGAAGACTCACGTGCTGCACAGACATCTCACATGCTATGGTATCAATATCCTCACAACCAAGCCCTAGGCCTTACTATGTCATCAATCACTCCAGTCTCACTCACGGGCTCACAGTGTCATGAAATTAGCCCGGCAACAAGAATATGATGCATAAACAATTAACAATTGAGACTGAGATACGATATGAATGCATGAACATGACTGAGTACAAGATATCAATGAAGTTTGTGAAACAACAGCAAAAAACAACCACTATGGGTCTCAACAGTATCGGAATAAAGTCTAATCATGATATCTAGCATGATTGACAACTCAATTACTTTATCACGTGGTAAAAACACAGATATAGGGCCACTAAACTGGGACATGGGAACCATAGGGTCCCATTTCATAGGGTGCACGCCCACACGCCCGTCACCTAGCATGTGTGTCACCTCAATACCAATCACATATCACCTAACTCGGTGTTTCATACCCGCAACATTAAGTTTAGCAGAATTACTTACATTAATATCGTAGAAATCCTACTCCGGTATGCTCTCGCCCCTCGACTCGGCCTCCAAAAGCTCTGAATCTATTCACAACTAGTACAATACCATAAACATAAGCTAAAGAAATGAATTCCACAAGAAAAACTACAAAAAGAGGCCAAAACTCGAAATTGGCTAAAACCACGCCCCCGGGCCCATGTCTTGAAACCCGAAAAAAATTGCAAAACTAGAATGCTCGTTCACCCCCGAGTCTAACCATATCAAGTTCACTTAAATCCGATCACGGGATCCTATTCAAAACATCAATTCACCATTTAGATGACAAAATTAAAGATGTAATCATGAATTTAACCAAAACCAAGTGAAGAACACTTACCCCAAACAACTCCCTGAAAATCCCTTCAAACATCGTCTATATCCGTGATCTCTAGCTCAAAATATGAAGAATGGGCTCAAACCCTCAATGTTAAAATTCAATACTGCTGCCCAGATATCCTTCATCGCGACCGAGGAAATAGCCTCGCGATCACGAAGCACAAACAAGCTATCACGCATTTTAACCTTACGCGATCGCAGAAACACAAATGCGACCGCGGATAACAGCCTCTCATAACAACGCGAATGCATCCAGCTCTACGCGATCGTGTAGAGCAATTCCTTCACCTTTCTTCCTCTCCAAATCCTTCTACGTGAATGCGACCTCAGCCACGCGTTCGCGATGCACAACTCTGCAAAAGCTACGTGATCGCGATCCTATCTCTGCGATCGCATAGAAAAAACTTACCTCTTCCCCTAAATAAGCCTACGTGATCGCGAATGGCCCCAAAACAACCTCAAAACACCAAATTACCCTCGGATTCAAGCCTAAGAACTTCTAGACTTCCAAATTCCGCAAACGATGTTGAAACCTACCAAACCTCGTCCGAATGACCTGAAATTTTGCACACACATAAAAAATTGTACTAGGAACCTACTCCAACTTCAGAAATTCCATTCCGACCCTAATATCAAAATTTCCACTGCCGACTCAAAATCGCCAAATTTTCAATTTTGCAAATTCAAGCCTAATTCTGCCACGAACCTCCAAATCACATTTCGGACGCGCTCCCAAGTCCAAAATCACTTAACGAAGCTAACAGAACCATCAAAAATCCAATCTGACATCAAATACTAAAAAGTCAAAAAACTTTGTCAAACTTTTCAAATTTAAAGCTTCAAGCTTAGAATCATTCTTCCAAATCTATTCCGATTAACCTGATAAAAACCAAACCGACGATTATCATGAGTCATAATGCATCATGCAGAGCTATGCATGCCCTCAAACAACCGAGCGAAGTGCAATCGCTCAAAACGATCAGTCGGGTCGTTACAAGATACCTGCTTGACAGTCAACCCATAAATCATGTCCACCACATTTAAAACACATAACATACCGCTGATAATGTTCAGCTGCTAACTCATCAGCCATTTTATTAGGATTATTGTACTCCATCTTCACAACATTTAAAGTTCAATATCTACAATATCTTCTCCATATGTTAGGAACTACAAAACAAATCATGAAAATAAGTTAACAAATAAAGAAAATAAAATAGAAAAGGAAAAAAAAAGAAAACAAAACTAAAACCTAATTCATGAATTATCACCAAACACTACTTTTCACACTATTGATCGCCAATCCCCGGAAATGGCGCCAAAATTTGATGAGCGCAAAACACACACTTAAATATGCTAGATAGTAGAAATAGTATAATATAATATTGTATCCACAAGGATTAGATTTAAACAGTGTTATTGTAGTTTCTAGAGTGATTGCTATCCAATATGATAAACAGTTGAGATTTATATGATTAATAACTAAAATTAAAGAAGAATTTAAGCTATTGACGAATGACAATCGAAACAAGGAATAAGGAAGACGGTTATTAGTGGGAGAAGATAGGGTTTTGATGGGAGATGTGCAAGATAATTGTTTTGGATCTAACTCTAAATAATTCACTTCTAATGTTCAAGTGAATCTCTCGAAGTCACTAAATTATTAGTTCAAATGTTTAGTAGAAACTCCTCTCTCAATTAAGTCTCAACCTCACAAGATGAACCAATTTAAGCTCGGTGAAGATATGCAAGAATGTGTGGTGGATTGGTCTTTAGGAAAACCTCTCATGATTATCCTCCTAACTAGGTTTAATAAATGATTAAACTAGTCTCATTCGATTACTAAGAAGAATTAATGAACTCAACCAACAATATAATGCAACATATCACAAGTTATGCCTTTATCGATTACATCAACAAGTGAATATAAATGCAATGATTAAATCATCCAAAAATGCTTCAATGCATAAAAATAGACTTATAATCCACACAAAAATTTCAACACACCAAATCCATCAAACCCTTATGGAAACTACTCCATAAATATGGAGAAATTAATCACAAATATAATTAAAGTAAAGGAAAACATAAAACGGTCCAAACTCGGGTCTTGAGTGAGGAATGAATGATGAAATCCTTGTGCTCGTGTTCTTCCAACTCCTCCTAGATTACTTAGGTCGAATATGTGTAAAGTCTAGAAAATAACAATTTTCCATGTATTTAAACCAAGTAGGTTCTGGCCCAGACGAAAACACCTTCTCCTAGACGAAATAGGACATTGTATCTGTAAAAATTGCAAAGGCACACTGCATGGGGCGACGCGCCATGCCACACACTAGTGGAGACCTTCAAGAATCTAAGAAATTCAACAGGCAAGAAACATGCACTGTTGCATCGCACACTGCATCGCACTTGTGCACATTTCTCAGAGTACGACTCAAATCTGCCTTTTGACGTCCAGACTTGGTCCTCCACCCCCGGACACGATCCCGACTTAATACCTTGGGATTTTACTCTGACTTCAAATCTCCAAATAGCTTGAATTATCTCCAAAACATCTATGTAGCTCAGAATCACTTCTATAAGGCATAAAACACACAATAAGTTCAAACCACTAACGATTAAAGCTCAAATCCAATTAAAGTGCAGTAAAGTAGAGTGCAATAAGTGACTAAAACATGTAATTATATCCTACCATAAATAGGGTTGCAAGGGCATAGGTGAACTCATTATGCATCCTGGGGACGTGCTTTAACTCAATCTTTGTGAACTTCTTGCACATTTCCTTCACGCAGTGCAGGTACGCAAAAATCTTGACATTCTTGGTGAACCATTCCACTTGGACTTGGTGTAGCAACAAGTTAGAATCTCCTATGACCAAAATTTCATTGATGTTCATGTTAATTGCCATTCTGATCCCAAGAATGCACACTTCGTATTCAACCATATTATTGGTGGAAGAGAATCTTATCTTTGCTGATGCTCGATAACGTTGTCCAGATTCTGAAATCTGGATCTTCCTTGTGGTGAAAGCTGCCTTCTCTGCATATTCCCTGTGCATTAATATTTTGTGGAACCCAACGAAGCAATCCACAAACGATTGCAGTTCGTGCTTCGCCCAGTTGTCGATGAGGATGTGGGTATTTGGTAGAGGGAAATCTTCCCTTGGACTAGCATTGTTAAGCTCTCAGTAGCCCACAGATATTTTGATATTTTCATATTTTCATATTTCTTGGGCACTGGGACTATGTTTGCCAACCATCTTGGATAATTGGTGACCCTTAACAAATTCTCTTCCATCTTTTTGGTCACGTCTTCCTTCATCCTCAAACTAAAATAAGGTTTGAACTTTCTGGGTTTCTGCTTGACCGGCAGTTTAGTAGAAGCTATGGGTAGTCGATGCGAGACAATGTTGGTGCTTAATCCTGGCAGGTCATCACAGGATCGTGCGAACACTTCGATGTAATGTCGAAGGATCTCAATCAACTTTTTCTTCTACTCGATGTGTAGGCGAATGTTGATTATTGCTTCTTTTACACCTTCTTCACTACCAAGATTGACCACTTTTGTTTCTTTGATGTTGGACTTTTTCTTACTCTCCAACTGCTCGATCTCCTGTGCGAGATTGTCAGGCATCTTGCTCTTGTTATATTCCTCGTAATTTGGGTCGTTTCTCTCAACAATTTCATTACATGTCATAATCGTGGAACACGGTTTTTTAGCAGTTTGATTACTGAAAAGAAAGAGTAAGCATAAATAAATTAGTAAATAAAGATGCAATATTTGAGAAAGTGATTCATTTATTTCATCAAAACGGGAACGTCTTAAGAGTTCACGAGTGGCAAATGACAAAAAGGTACAAACATGATACATGCCTCAATTGACCACAGAAGAAATATTTTACAGTTGCACACTACCAAGACTCCCGGCGAACTAAAGATAGACTGGCAGTCTAATTCTGCAGCTCTTTCCCTGGTTCGACATCCCTTCTAGTCGGTGTCTTAATGTTAGTCTCTTCATAGAATTTTTCAATTATATTCACGAACAGATTTCCCATACCGAGGATGATATCATATTCGGGTACTGAACTCTTGCCCAAACTTGCAACATGCTATGGCACAAATACCTTTTTCCCGAGCTAACAGTCCACGCTTTCTCTTTCATAGGCTAATATCCTATGCCAGCCTTTCCTTTCAGCCCATTATGTTCAATTGTCTTTGTGATTCCATCTGACTTGTCTCCCCACCCAGTTCCTTGCTTGTATCCATATTTCATCTTGGATCTATACGGTGACTGCATTCATAAGTTTTGTTCAGCCTTCTCCATCTCGGTAGTCTACATGATTTCCAAATAGTGGAAGGCAACTCTATCCGGCCCTCTAATGAATGGAACAACATACTCCAAATGGGTAGAGTGGCCCCACTAAATTTTTATACATTGGTGCAAAGTGGATGGCATGACCCCTGCCATATATATCCAAGTCCTACCCAACAACATGTTATAGAAAGAGGAGATGTCCATTACTTGAAATAATATCGGAAAATCAACCGACCTGATCGGCAAGGATAAATAAATTTCTACTAACATCCTTTTGCGAACCATCAAAGGCTCTCACCCTTACGTGGTTTTCTTTGGCGTCCCTCAAATGAATTCCCAACTTCCGTAGAGTGGAGAGCGAACAAATGTTGACTCCTAACTCTCTATTGACCAATACCCGGGATACTACTTTGTCCCTGCATTTGATAGTGATGTAAAGAGCCTTGTTGTGACTTGCGTCTTCGACATGGAGTTCGACTCTTTTGAAAGGGATCATGTTCTCTTTGACCATTTTCCCACTTATCGCGCCAATGCCACACTAGTGGTGTTACTTGGTACACTTGCTCCACTAAATACTTTCCACAGGGCATCCCTATGATTGTAGGAAATCATTAATAGATCCATGATTGGTATTTGTGCTTGAGTTTTCTTCAGCTGCTCCTCCATAGAATACTTTTTGCTTGACATTTTATTCCAAAACTCGGTGGTTTCTAGGTCAGTTATGTTCCTTCTTTGAATTTGTTCTCTCCCTGGGTTTCCTTGATTGACATCTTCAGGAGCGTATCATCTTCAAGACCTAGTCATACCATGGGTTGCGACAGAGTTTGTCATTTTGGCCTTTCCCTCTTGATGGTATGTCCAGGGGACGATTTTGTATTCCCGGCTTTCTTCATCTCCGGTAGCACTGATAGGTTGCTGCGAATAATTCTAAACCATCACTATAGAACTCAATTGTGCTGTAATGATTAGACCCTTTCGAGGAGGGATCATGGAGGCTTCTGTATTTCCTATAGTGAAAATTATTCCCTTTAGGTCATATTCTTCATTCAATGTGGTCATGTTGGCTCCCTGATTTCGACTATTCAACAGTTGATTGTGATTTGTATTGGGCGGTGCCGGAGCGCACTAAATGGCTCCTCTCTTGATCAGGTTTTTCATTCCATTTTTAAACTTAAACAAATCTTCAATATCATGCACAAGTGCATTGGAATGGTAAACGCATCTTCTAGTGGCATCAAAATACTTGGAGGGATGTTCACGAACCCTTCTTTAGACTAGGTATATCAATCTCGCTCTTCTTAATCTCTCGAATAATTGGGCCAGAGGCTGAGAAATCGGGGTATAAGTTCTTGGACCCCTTTCTTTAAAGTTGGGATGAGGGCGTGGTGCATAAGCATGTCAGTTTTGATGAATAGTGGTTTTGACAAGAGCATGGTTGTTGTGGGTTTTGGTTACTGTTTTCTCGATGAGGGTTGTATTGTGGTTGAGGATGGTAATATGCCTGGGTGTTATAGACTAGAGCGTCAGTGGGTGGTGGTGAATGGTTGTTTGGGGAATATAAGGTGCTTCCGTGATGAGCGTCAGTAAGGGACGACTGCTGAGACCTACTTTTGCTTCTTCTTTTCGCTATCGATTGAACTTGACTGGATGGTCTTGCTGGCCACTTGCAGTGTTTACATCTTGATCGACTCGGGGGATTCATGTCCCATCATCTTTTCAAAGTATATTCCCTTCTGGGCTCTGATGAAATACTTGGTTAGTTCACTGTTGTTAAGCGAAGGTTGTGCCCTGGCAACCTCCGACCTCCACCGACGTGCATATTCTTGGAATGACTCAGATGGTTTTTTTGCAGGTTCACCAGTGCAAACCAATCATGAATGATCTCTGTGTTGAACTGAAAAGAATTCATGAAGTTCTCCTCTATATCATGCCAAGTTCTCCAATTTTTCAGACCCTGACGAGTATACTAGGTGACTACTTCTCCTGTCAAATTTCTTATTAGTAATTTCATCCTTAGCTTTTCAGTCCTCCCCACTCTTACCAACTTGTCACAATATGCCCTCAAATGTGCGTGAGAGTCCCCCGTCTCATCGAATATATCGAACTTTGGGGGTTTGTATCCTATTGGCATATCCACGTGTCGATGAATATACAGATCCCCGTAGTCTAAACTTTCACTTCCCCGGGAAACTTGGAGGCTCATTTTCTGCCTTCTCAACATTTGGAACTGCTCAGATACTGACTATTCTTCCGTACGCATGGATTCTCTCTCTATCTCGGCGTATTGGTTAATTTCACAAGGCACCCTGATCGTGACATGAGCTGAAAGGTAGGTTCAGAAATGGCTGCGGAACATACCACTCATGGGTTGCGGCATGTGCCACGAGTATTTGCTTGTTAATGGTTAGAGGGATTGTATGTGCCACAAGTATTTGCTTGTTGTCATAATTTTCCTGGTTAGACGGATTGAATGCCAATCTCATCTACTATGAGGGCTCGCCAAACAATCAATCCCTCTAACAATCAATTTGGTGAGCCCTCATAGTATACGAGATTGCATTCAATCCCTCTAGCCATCCCTCATAAGATTTGCTTATTAGTGGTAAGCAAATACTTTTGGCACATACAATTCCTCTAACACACGTTAATTATGACAACACGTAACGGTGGATCAGAGTGGGAAAAATTCACATGATAATCGTGAGAAAGATTGTACCGTGCTTTCTTAGAATTGTGTCTCACGCACAATCGGATCTTGTATGAAGCTTGTTGATGTTCACCCGTCATTTGGGGGATCTGACTGTAACAACCCGGCCGGTCATTCCGAGAGTAATAGCCCCATTTCCCCCATTTTTGTTTCATTATATGTGGTTCAACTTCATTATGTTGTGTTAAATTGGTCAGCTCGGGTTCAGAGCGATTTTTGGAGAGAAATGAGACACTTAGACTATTAACTTGGTTCAATAGTTGGAAAAGTCAACCGGAAGTTGATTTAATGGTAAACGACCTCAGAATATATATTTTATGGTTCAGATAGCTTCGTTATGTGATTTAGGACTTAGGAGTGTGTTCGGAATGTGGTTTTGAGTTTTCGGCGATTTGTGGTCGGCAGTGGAAAATTAGCTATCAGGGTCAGAATGGAATCTCGGAAGTTGGAGCAGGTTCCTAGGGTCATATTGGATATGTATGCAAAGTTTCAGGTCATTCGGAAGAGTTTTGGTTAGTTTCAGCATCGTAGATGATTTTCAGATGTTTTAGGATTCATATGCTTGAATCATGAGTCGAATTAATGTTTCGATGTTATTTTGGGTGTTCCGAGGGTTTGAATAAGTTTGGGTGATCATTTATGACTTGTTTGTGTTTTTGGTTGGGGTCCCGTGGGGCTCGGGATGATTTCAGATAATCATTGGAAGGATTAAACTTGGAAAATGCACCTGAAGAAGCTGATGGTGCCAGGCTTCTAGTGTGGCTGCACCTGATGAAGGTTAGCCGCAAGCGCGGGCAAGCATGCGAAAGTGCGGAATTGGTTGGGCCGAAGGAAAGTCGCAGGTGCGAGACCTGGACCGCAGGTGCGGGTGATTAACCGCAGGCACGAGAAATGGGACTTAAGTAGATTTTCGCGGGTGCGCACCTAGGACAGCAGGTCCAAAACCTCCCTCCGTGAATGCATGTTATGACTCGTGAGCGCGATGCTTTACCAGTCGAACCTTTGCAAACGTGGTGCACCCTTTGCGAACGCGTAGGTTAAGAATTTCCTAGGCCCAGTTTCCCTTTGAGAATGCGGTGCCCCAATCGCGAACGTGTGGCCATACATTCATACCTTACGCGAACGAGAAGCCTCGATCACGATGATGAAGCACAAAAGTCAAAAGCCAACAAAGCCTTCTTCATGAACGCGATAATCCCTCAGTGTTCACGAAGAACAAAACTAGACAGCAAACACCAGTAGTAGTAAACTAGCCAAGCATGGTCAGAAACCACCATGAAACACACCCGAGGCCCCCGGAACCTCGTCAAATAACACCAACCAGTCCAAAAACATGAAATGAACCTGCTCAAGGACTCATATCACAACAAACAACATCAAAACTACGAATCCGCGATCAAAATTCTTCTTTAAGCTTTCAAACTTCCAAACTTCGACGAACGTGTCCAAATCATATCAAACATTCCGGAATGACGCCAAACATAGTGTGCAAGTCAGAAATCACGATACGAACCTATTCCAACTATCAAAAAGCAAACAGACATCGATAACATCAAAATCCACTTCAAACCAAACTTATGAAATAGTTAAACTTTCAAAATTCCAACATTCCGTTATAGGCGCCGAAATTCTTCTAGACCACTCGATACTCAACCCGAACATACGTCCAAGTCCAAAATCACCATACCAACCTACTGGAACCTTCAAATCAAGATTCCGAGGTTGTTTACTCAAAAGTCAAACATTAGTCAATTCTTTCAACTTAAAGCTTCTGAAATTAGAATTTTCTTTTCAAGTCAACTCTGAATAACCCAAAATTCATTTCCGACCACACGTACAAAGGGACAACTTCACACACAATTGCAAAAAAATAAAACGTCATGACCCAAATTCTCCCTCCGTGAATTATCGTGTGGCACCTAAACTCTACGACTAGGTAGCCTAACACTTTGCGGAAATGAAATGAAAGCATGCACATTGATAACTACAATAATCTAAATAAGCAATTGAATGTCGCTCGGCATATACAATTATCAACTTCCGAAAAAATACACAACAATCCCAAGACCCGGAACACCGTAAGTCACAAGTTTCAATCACTCCTAAATATTCTATACATCACGATTGATAGACAAGAGGGAAAAATGAATATAAAGGGGTAGAGGGGAACTATGGGGATGTGCAGCTGCAGGCAGATGTACCTTGAAGTCTTCGTCAGCAGCGACTGCAACTACGAACAAGGCTGGTAAGAAGAACCTAGATCTTCACACAAAAACTATATGCAGGAAAGGGCGTGAGTACACCACAATAGTACCCAATAAGTTCCAAGCCTAACCTCGCTCGAGTAGTGACGAGGTCAGGTCAGGGCCCTACTGGTATATAAGTAATAAAGCAAGGAAAGAATGAAATATCACAGTAAAATAAATACTGAAATTGATTAAGAAGAAATCATAGAAAGTTAACAGCTCAGTAGACATAAATGCAATAGGGGATCTCCCGAGATAGCATCTCGTAGTCCCAAACGTAAATGTGCAGGGATCTCCGCGAATACCTTTCCATAGCCCCAAAGTAAATATGCAAGACAAGGGGATCTCCCGAAATACCGTTACATAGTCCAAATGTAAATATGCAGAACAAAGGGATCTCCCGGAATACCGTTCCGTAGTCCCAATGTAAATATGCAGAACAAGGGGATCTCCCAGAATACTGTTCCGTAGTCCCAAAGTAAATATGCAGCCCAAGAAATATAATTCAATAGTTACAGCATGGAATCCTACAACTCATCCCAAGTACAAGTTAAGGATAAATATGTAACTTCACTAAACATGTTGCACGTAGTTCAGATAAACAGTTATGGCAAGTAAGAATGTTGCACTAGTCTAGCATGATACTACACATGGTGATAAGACTCAAATAAGAAGGAAACAAGGTTATTACTTAGTAAAAGTTGGGTTTCTACAACAATTAGCCCATGTACGTACTCGTCACCTCACGTACACGACGCTCATATATAAAAAACAGTACCAATCTTAAGGGGAGTTACCACACACAAGGCCACTTACATCGAAACAAGCTTAAATCAATAAGAAACAACGCTCTTTACACGAAAATCCGAATCTGAATGGCCTAAATCCTAAAGCTCTCTCTGAAAATCCCTCGAAAAATCACATTTTTCGAGCTCCCAAGTCTAAAAATTAAGAAACGAATCAAACCCTCGATTTAGCCCCTTTTCTGCTAGTTAAAGTTCACCTGCGGTTACTTACACACATCTGCGGCCCCGCACCTGCAGAAGGACCATCGCAGGTGCAAAAACAACTTAAATGGGCTGGGACCGCATCTGCGAACCCGCTCCTGCGATCCCTCATCGCATCTACGCATTCGCTTCTACAAACAACTAGTTGTACCCACTGTCCTAGCTGAACAAGGCCTAAATCTGCATCTGTGACTCTATAGCTCAAAGTGCACAGGTGCGGTTACACTAGATGCAGCAACTTCAACAACTTTCCTAAGACTCAATTCCATCTGTTAAGCACCTGAAACTCACCCGAGGCCCCCAGGACCTCAACTAAACATACCAACCAATCCTAAAACACCATACAAACTTAGTTGAGCCTTCAAATTACATCAAAAAATGCTAAAATCATGAACCATCCTCCGATTCAAACTTAAAGAACTTGAAACTTCCAAATTCGATAACCGATCCCGAAACACATCAAACCACATCTGATTGACCCCAAATTTTTCACACAAGTCACATTCAACCCTACAGATCTATTCCAACTTCTGGAAGCAAAATTCGATCCCGATATCAAAAATTCCACTGGCGACCAAAATCTCTAAAACATCGATTTTCTCTATTTCAAGCCTTAATGAACTACAAACATCCAAAACATAATCCATACACGCCCCTAACTCCAAAATCACCTAACAAAGCTAATGGAACCGACATAACTCTATTCTGGAGTCGTTTTCACACAGTTCTGACTACGGTCCAAATCCAAAGGCTTAAGCTCCCATTTATGGACTAAGTGTGCTAAAACACTCCAAAAACTGAAATGAAACCCCCCCAGCAAATCACAATAGCAGAAATAGATATGCTGAAAGAAGTTAATAAGGGATCGAGGCTATAACTCTCAAGACGACCTACTGGGTCGTCACACAAAAGACAGAAGAGAGGCTATCTGCATGCAAAATTTGATTTGGAGCGGTGCCAGTGGATGATTGAGAGAGGTGTGCTAAAAACATCGTATTGAAGAATACGATGGACGCGAGGCTCAAATGGGGCAAGCCCTCAACACTACCCATATGTGATTATATAATTATCACGTGAATATAGGACAATATAGAGCGCAAGTACTTCGATTGGCAGACAAAGGAGCATATATTCATGTTGATCATCATCATCCAAACAATGAGAACGTGGGCCAACAGGAACATGCCCTCATTCCATAGTTGCCGACGGTGTTTCAGAATTTGTACTAGACTTTTGGGGGAGAGTGGAGGCCGAGGGATGTTGACCATTGATGATATCTCTCTAGCAGGAAGACCAGTGAAGATTAAAGTCATAGTGCAGTAAATTAGTTCTAGTTTCATTTGTCACATTTTTAATATTATATCTGGAGTCTTTTATTTCCATCAGAGTTTGTTCTTCTAGTCATGTTTATGTATTTAGAGTCAGTTAAGTCATTTTATATATATTTTCCTTTTCTCTCATTGTATTTAAAAAATTGATTGAAAATGAATGAAAAATATTATATTTTATCTTATAAAAAATAAAAAAAACATCGAAATTGTAATTGTTTCTCCCCTGAACTACATAATGGTCTGATTAATGTACAACATGATATGTAGACAACCTTCAAGGGGTTTGATCATAATTGTTTTAAAACCATGAAAGAATAATTTAGGGAAATTGAAAAAAAAAACAAAGAAAAGAATAAGCAAAGAGAGTGTTAATAAACCAATAAGCCGGGACGAAGCATGAAGACTTTCAAGCTCATTTTATAAATGAAAATGGCATTAGGTGCATGACATAAAATCTGTGGTTAATATCTGCAAAATGCCTAACTCTAACATATTTGTTGTTTGTTATTTAAAAGATAAAGTTAAACAAAGTTGATTGGTTTGTGGTTTAAACGGGAGACTCACCCTTACAACACGAGATTAAAAGGAAAAGTATAATGGAAAACAACAGTGAGAATGAGTCTAATAATGATGATGTCCATGAACAATTGGTCGAATAAGGTTCGAGATAGGTTGAAGAAGTAAGAGTGTTGAAGCAACAATTGGCAGATGTACCAAGCCTGGGTGAATGGAAAGGTACCACTCACTACCCATAGGACCTTCCGATAATCTCCATAATATGTCAATTGCAACTCAAGTGCCCATCTCCATAACAAGTAACCCATTGTGCCAACCTGGATCAGTCCGAGCATTAACCTTCCCACTATCCCCAGTACCTCCATTTCACTTCCTCAAACCACATCCCTCATAAATGATCCACCTACTGTATCCATTACCCATACTTTTATTCTTCATCAACAGGTTCTTGCTCAAAGTCCAACAATAATCCACTTTCGCACTCCGTTTTCTTGTGAAAACGGATTTCAACATGTGACAACTCTTTTAAAGGAGGTATTAAAAGAGAAGAGTCGCTACATAATGATTTTGAGGTGCATTATGGCACCTATTTGCTAATAACTCTATTTGACTAGTTGACATCACCAAAAATTGGGTAAGGGCTTACCTCAAAGAGAAGGTGTTAGGCACTCTTCGAGGTCCAAAAATGTGGGTCCCGACCTAACTTTAGACTATGTGTATTATATAGTTAATCTAGGTGGTCAAATAAATAGAGGGTGTGTTCAGAAGTTGTAAGGTCATGTTAAAACATGTGAGGATCGATACTAGTCTTAATGACTAAGTAAGTACAAACCACACTTATCTCTTTTAAGTAAGGATAATAAGAACATAAATGGGGGGGGGGGGATTCCTAAGTTTTTTATCCTAAAGGATCACCCCGTGCAACATAAATAATACTTCACAACTCCCTTTAGGTAGGGGTTGCTCATATTATTCAGCGGCTACAGACTATCATCTCATGCTACCCTATTACTATGTTGAAGTTGTTACTTAAAGTCATTCCAATTCATTTTTAATTCGTACCCTAGGTGTGCACTACCTGTCTTATGCCTATGGTCCAGGAGGCTTTGGACCTACTATTAGGTGGTTCCAAACTTTACTTAGGTTGCTCAAAAAATGATAAAACTAGGAGACATACAAAACAGATAGGACTGCATGCATTAGCAACAAAAGGCTCAAACAGATTTCTGGTTGGGCAGTAGATACAATTAGCACGTATTAGAATCGTTAAGTCCTATATTTCTATGTGATTATAGTATTATACGAGTAGTGTTGCAGCTTCTGGACTAACGTGTGGGAAGATTATATCAATACATGTTACACCCCGTACCTTAGCATTAGGATGTGCCGTAGTAAATCCACATGAGTTCCAAGGGATTATGTCTATTAGGAGGTTGTAGAAGGTTTAAGACATTATTATTGTGAGACCCTGTAACTTTACAACCTTGACACCATTAGATATTATGTTAAGTGTGGTATTTTCTTTTAAGTGAAGTATTTTAGTAAAAGTTTTATAAATATAACTTTTGATAGTTATCATTATTACTATTTTTGGATATGATAAATTATAGACATAATATAAGAAAGTTTATAAACGAGATTTCCTTTATTGTAAAGAAACAAATTATTTTCTTACAAGAAAATAAGGTTATCTTTTTACCATTTTAAGAATTAAGCATACGAAATTTTTACTCTTTATATGAGATTAGGAAAATTAGAAGTTGAGAAAATATATATTTTTTACATGGACGTTTTAACAAAATAATAGTGTATATATTGATTTTATATGGTACCATGCTTTATTAATACTTTAATACTTTAATAGTAGTACTTTAGGATGAGGACAAGACTATTTTTGAGGTTATAAGCATTTATGATATTTATAACAAGTGATAAGTAAAGTCGTGAAGGTGAGTGGGTAAACGAGTTGAAGAAATGAGGCTGGTCGAAGTTTGACATTTGGAGATAAATACGGTCCTCGCTATAATGTCCAATATTTAAAAGTGAGTAATATTGTAAGTAATTTGAGATAATTCCTAATTATGGGGATAATTAATTAATTATGGGCATAATTGATTAATTATGGGAATAATTATCATTAAGTGGATAAAGATCTCTTTTTGGGGCTGCCACTTGGCATCAAGCTAAGCCAAAGTGGAACCAAAACGTAGGATGAGTCATAAGGCATAATATGCCTTGATTACACGTATGTAATTCTTGGTTAAATACATTGCTTGGTCTCTTAAATAATAATATAACTTGGAGAAAATGAAGGAAGTTATGGCATTCTTGCCACTGTAATTATTGACCAACAACGTTGGGTGATTAGCACAACAAAAGACTTCTTTAAAAATCTGAAGATTGAAGATGGTCAGTGGCACGACCCCAAATCTAAACTAGTCGTGATGACGCCTATCGTGGAACTAGGCCAGCCAAAATAATGGTCAAACATAAATAATTTTTCATTTATATCATTTCTAAATGGACAATCCATAAAAGTTTCGTTTACTCATTTTAAAACAGATAAAGCTACACCGGATATTAAATACAACCCCCTAAGATCCCGAAGTCACTGGTCATGAGGATCTACAAAAATATACAACTCTGGAAAATAAACTCTATAATAGTAAGCAAGAGAGAGCATGGTTGCGTACGCGTGCAACTACCTAGAAAAATCTCCGAGAAGTCTCTGGAATAGATACACAACTCACTCTACCCTAGCACCTAGATCTGCACAGAAGGTGGAGGGAGTAATGTCAGTACGCCAACTCAGTAGTAATGAAAATAATTCAGGCCTGAGTAGTAAGAAACACATAAAGTCAAATCATCATTTCACAATAAGCACATTCTTTCTTTCCAACAGTGAATACGTTAAATCATAACGCTTAAAAGCCAATGTCAGTAAAACTCCTTTGAAAAGTGTAATTTCCAACAATTTCAGAAAAAAAATGTCCAAGAAGTTTAGTGTAAAAATGAAATGAATCATAAGTAGCCACTCGGGAAAAACATGAATAAGACACTGCCCCTCGGGTGTAACATCACTCAGAATCAGCCCATCGGGCATACCTCACAGTCACTCATAATCAGCCCCTCGGGCAACCTCACAATCACTCATAATCAGCCCCTCGGGCAACCTCACAGTCACTCATACCTCCCAATCACTCGTCACTCGGCACTCGCACTCAATAGGTACCTGCACTCACTGCGGGTGTGTACAGACTCCTGAGGGGCTCTTACAGCCTAACCGCTAATATCAAGCCATCTTGTAGCATAATCACTCAGGCCCTCGGCCTCTCACATATCATGAACAATGTAACATGTTACAGCGTGAAGCCCGATCCCATATCATCCTCACAACATAGGACCTCGACCATACTCAATCAGAATCCTCTCAAAAAGCCACTCGGGCTATCAGTAAAATGGGGTACTCGACCCAAAATATCATTTTATATCTCAAAATAGTGTAAATAAGACTGAGTTTCGAAATCAGTTATACATAATATGACTGAGTGTAAATCATAAGTCAACACAGTGAGGAATAGCAGTAAAAGCCCCTAAGGGGTCCAAAACAGGTTGGCGCAAGGCTCCAAACATGGCATACATCCCAAAATATAGTAATAATCTTAAAACATAAAATATCGTATGACTTAAAATCAATTACGCAACTTAATAGTTGCCACAGGACGGACCAGGTCACGATCCCCCAACAGTGCGTGCCACACACTCGTCATCTAGCATGTGCGCCACTCCAAAATAGTGAGAAAATACTAAGTCCTGGGTTTCATATCCTCAGGACAAGATTTATAGTCATTACTTACATCAAACCGGTCCAAAAAGCTACTCCGCGATACTCATTCCCCCTCGAGTCGGCTCCCAAATGCTCCGAGTCTATCAAAACCAGATTCATAATTTCAAAATATTCTTGGGAGACGACACCCATTCGAAATTTATGACAATTAGGCACAAATACCGAAATTGGCCCAACCCGGCCCCCGGGCCCATATCTCAAAATTTGATTCAAATCAAAAAACTAGAATCCCTATTCCCTCACGAGTCTATGCATACCAAGAGTATCAAAATCCGACCTCAAATTCCAATTCAAAACATCAAAAGAAATTCTCAAACTTTCTTCCCCAATTTACACACTGATTTTTCCCTTAATTTCACCCTATTTCAGTCCAAAAATCCCATGGAAACGAGTTTAGATTCAAATATCTTACCTCAACGAAGTCCTCTTGATTTCCTCCCTCAAAACCCTCTCTCAAAGCTAAACCCCCGATGAAAATATTGATGAAATGACTCAAATTCGCGAAGGCTGGGTATTTGTACTTCCTGCCCAGTGAAACTGCACATGCGGCCATTTCTCCGCATCTGCGGACCTGCACCTGCAGTCCTAGGTGCGCACCCGCGAAAATCTACTTAAGTCCCGTTTCTCGTGCCTGCGGTTAATCACCCACACCTGCGGTCCAGGTCTCGCACCTGCGACTTTCCTTCGGCCCGACAAATTCCGCACTTGCGCATGCTGGCCCGCACCTGCGGCTAACCTTCCGCAGGTGCAGCCACACTAGAAGCCTGGCACCATCAGCTTCTTCAAGTGCATTTTCCAACTTTAATCCTTCCAATGATTATCCAAAATCATCCCGAGCCCCACGGGACCCCAACCAAAAACACAAACAAGTCATAAATGATCACCCAAACTTATTCAAACCCCCGGAACACCCAAAATAACATCGAAACACTAATTCGACTCATAATTTAAACCTATGAATCCTAAAACTTCTGAAAATCATTTACAATGCTGAAACTAGCCAAAACTCTTCCGAATGACCTGAAACTTTGCATACATATCCAATATGACCCTACGAACCTGCTCAAACTTTCGAGATTCCATTCTGACCCCGATAGCTAATTTTCCACCGCCGACCAGAAATCGCTGAAAACTCAATTTTGCCAATTCAAGCCTAATTCTACATCGGACATCAAAACCACATTCCGAACATACTCCTAAGTCCCAAATCACCTAAAAAAGCTATCCAAACCATAAAATCTACATTCCGAGGTCGTTTACCATTAAATCAACTTCCGGTTGACTTTTCCAACTATTGAACCAAGTTAACAGACTAAGTGTCTCATTTCTCTCCAAAAATCGCTCCGAACCCGAGCTGACCAATTTAACACAACATAATGAAGCTGAACCACATATAATGAAACAAAAATGGGGGAAATGGGGCTATTACCCTCGGAATGACCGGCCGGGTTGTTATAGTCAAATCCGTCAAATGACGGGTGAACATCAGCAAACTTCATACAAGATCCGATTGTGCGTGAGACACAATTCTAAGAAAGCACGGTACAATCTTTCTCACGATTAACGTGTGAATTTTTCCCACTCCGATCCACCATTACGTGTTGTCATAATTAACGTGTGTTGGAGGGATTGTATATGCCAAAAGTATTTGCTTACCACTAATAAGCAAATCTTATGAGGGATTGTTAGAGGGATTGAATGCAATCTCGTCTACTATGAGGTCTCACCAAATTGATTGTTACAGGGATTGATTGTTTGGCGAGCCTTTATAGTAGACGAGATTGGCATTCAATCCGTCTAACCAGGAAAATTATGACAACAAGCAAATACTTGTGGCACATACAATCCTTCTAACCACTAACAAGCAAATACTTGTGGCACATGCCGCAATCCACGAGTGGTATGTTCCGCATGTGTATGCCATTTCTGAACCTACCTTTATAGCTCATGTCACGATCAGGGTGCCTTATGAGATTAACCAATACGCCGAGATAGAGAGAGAATCCATGCGTACGGAAGAATAGTCAGTATCTGAGCAGTTCCAAATGTTGAGAAGGCAGAAAAAGAGCCTCCAAGTTTCCCGGGGAAGTGAAAGTTTAGACTACGGGGATCTGTATATTCATCCACATGTGGATATGCCAATAGGATACAAACCCCCAAAGTTCGATATATTCGATGGGACGGGGGACTCTCACGCACATTTGAGGGCATATTGTGACAAGTTGGTAAGAGTGGGGAGGAACAAAAAGCTAAGGATGAAATTACTAATAAGAAATTTGACAGGAGAAGTAGTCACCTAGTATACTCGTCAGGATCTGAAATATTGGAGAACTTGGCATGATATAGAGGAGAACTTCATGAATTCTTTTCGGTTCAACACAGAGATCATTCATGATTGGTTTGCACTGGTGAACCTGAAAAAAAACCATCAGAGTCATTCCAAGAATATGCATGTCAGTGGAGGTCGGAGGCTGCCAGGGCACAACCTTCGGTTAATAACAATGAACTAACCAAGTATTTCATCAGAGCCCAGAAGGGAATATACTTTGAAAAGATGATGGTACATGAATCCCCCGAGTCGATCAAGATGTAAACACTGCAAGTGGCCAGCAAGACCATCCAGTCAAGTTCAATCGATAGCGAAAAGAAGAAGCAAAAGTAGGTCTCAGCAGTCGTCCCTTACTACAAATCCAACCCGCATCACGGAAGCACCTCATATTCCCCAAAAAACCATTCACCACCACCCACTGACGCTCCAGTCTATAACACCCGTCATATTACCATCCTCAACCACAATACAACCCTCATCGAGAAAACAGTAACCAAAACCCACAACAACCATGCTCTTGTCAAAACCACTATTCATCAAAACTGCCATGCTTATGCACCACGCCCTCATCCCAACTTTAAAGAAAGGGGTCCAAGAACTTATACCCTGATTTCTCAGCCTCTGGCCCAAGTATTCGAGAGATTGAGAAGAGCGAGATTGATGTACCTAGTCGAAAGAAGGGTTCGTGAACATCCCTCCAAGTATTTTGATGCCACTAGAAGCTGCGTCTACCATTCCAATGCACTTGTGCATGATACTGAAGATTTTTTTAAATTTAAAACTGGAATGAAAAACCTGATCAAGAGAGGAGCCATTTAGTGCACTCCGGCATCGCCCAATACAAATCACAATCAACTGTTGAATAGTCGAAATCGGGGAGCCAACATGATCACATTGAATGAAGAATATGACCTAAAGGGAATAATTGTCACTATAGGAAATACAGAATCCTCCATGATCCCTCCTCGAAAGGGTCTAATCATTACAGTACAATTGAGTCATATAGTGATGGTTTAGACTTATTCGTAGCAACCTATCAGTGCTACCAGAGATGAAGAAAGCCGGGAATACAAAATCGTCCCCTGGACATACCATCAAAAGGGAAAGGCCAAAATGACAAACTCTATCGCAAGCCATGGTATGACTAGGTCTTGAAGATGTTATGCTCCTGAAGATGTCAATCAAGGAAACCCGGGGAGAGAACAAATTCAAAGAAGGAACATAACTGACCTAGAAACCACCGAGTTTTGGAATAAAATGTCAAGCAAAAAGTATTCTGTGGAGGAGCAGCTGAAGAAAACTCAAGCACAGATACCAATCATGGATCTATTAATGACCTCTGACAATCATAGGGATGCCCTGTGGAAAGTATTTAGTGGAGCAAGTGTACCAAGTAACACCACTAGTGTGGCGTTGGCGCGATAAGTGGGAAAATGGTCAAAGAGAACATGATCCCTTTCAAAAGAGTCGAACTCCATGTCGAAGACGCAAGTCACAACAAGGCTCTTTACATCACTATCAAATGCAGGGACAAAGTAGTATCCCGGGTATTGGTCAATAGAGGGTTAGGAGTCACCATTTGTTCGCTATCCACTCTACGGAAGTTGGGAATTCATTTGAGGGATGCCAAGGAAAGCCATGTAAGGGTGAGAACCTTTGATGGTTCGCAAAAGGATGTTAGTAGAAATTATTTATCCTTGCAGATCAGGTCGGTTGATTATCCGGTATTCTTTCAAGTAATGGACATCTCCTCTTTCTATAACATGTTGTTGGGTAGGACTTGGATATATATGGCAGGGGTCGTGCCATCCACTTTTCACCAATGTATAAAAATTCAGTAGGGCCACTCTACCTATTTGGAGTATGTTGTTCCATTCATTAGAGGGCTGGATAGAGTTGCCTTCCACTATTTGGAAATCATGTAGATTACCGAGATGGAGAAGGCTGAACAAAACTTATGAATGCAGTCGCCGTATAGATGCAAGATGAAATATGGATACAAGAAAGGAACTGGGTTGGGAGACAAGTCAGATGGAATCACAAAGACAATTGAACATAATGGGATGAAAGGAAAGGCTGGCATAGGATATTAGTCTCCGAAAGAGAAAGCGGGCACCGTTAGCTCGGGAAAAAGGTATTTGTTCCATAGCATGTTTCAAGTCTGGGAAAGAGTTCAGTACCCAAATATGATATCATCCTCGGTATGGGAAATCTGTTCGTGAATATAATTGAAAAATTCTATGAAGAGACTAACATTAAGACACCAACTAGAAGGAATGTCGAACCAGGGAAAGAGCTGCAGAATTAGACTGCCAGTCTATCTTTAGTTCGCCGGGAGTCTTGGTAGTATGCAACTGTAAAATATTTCTTCTGAAAATAGCGTGGTCAATTGAGGCATGTATCATATTTGTACCTTTTTGTCATTTGCCTCTCGTGAACTCTTAAGACGTTCCCGTTTTGATGAAATAAATGAATCACTTAAATATTGCATCTTTATTTACTAATTTATTTTTACTTAACTCTTTCTTTTCAGTAATCAAACTGCTAAAAACCTTGTTCCCCGATTATGACATGTAATGAAATTGTTGAGAAAAATGACCCAAATTACGAGGAATATAACAAGAGCAAATTGCCTGACAATCTCGCGCATAGAGTCACAGATGCAGATTTAGGCCTTGTTCAGCTGGGACCGTGGGTACAATTAGTTGTTCACAGAAGCAGATGCGCAGATGCGATGAGGGATCGCAAGAGCGGGTTCGCAGATGCGGTCCCAGCCCGTTTAAGTTGTTTTTGCACCTGTGATGGTCTTTCCGTAGGTGCGGGGCCGCAAATACGTGTAAGTAACCGTAGGTGAACTTTAACTAGCAGAAAAGGGGCTAAATCGAGGGTTTGATTCATTTCTTAATTTTTGGACTTGGGAGCTCGGAAAAATGCAATTTTTCGAGGGATTTTCATAGAGAGCTTTAGGATTTGGGCCATTCAGAGTCCGATTTTCGTGGAAAGAGCGTTGTTTCTTATTGATTTAAGCTTGTTTCGATGTAAGTGGCTTGCCTAACCTTGTGTGTGGTAACTCCCCTTAAGATTGGTACTGTTTTTTATATATGAGCGTCGTGTACGTGAGGTGACGAGTACGTACATGGGCTAATTGTTGTAAAAACCCAATTTTTACTAAGTAATAACCTTTCCCTTATTATTTTAGTCTTATCACCATGTGTAGTATCATGCTAGACTAGTGCAACATGATTACTTGCCATAACTATTTATCTGAACTACGTGAAGCATGTTTAGTGAAGTTACCTATTTATCCTTAACTTGTACTTGGGCTGAGTTGTAGGATTCCATGTTGTAACTATTGAATTCTATTGCTTGGGATGTATATTTACTTTGGGACTACGGAACAGTATTCTGGGAGATCCCCTTGTTCTGCATATTTACATTGGGACTACGGAACGGTATTTCGGGAGATCTCTTTGTTCTGCATATTTACATTTGGACTATGTAACGGTATTTCGGGAGATGCCCTTGTCTTGCATATTTACTTTGGGACTATGGAAAGGTATTCGCGGAGATGTACCTATGATTTCTTCTTAATCAATTTCAGTATTTATTTTACTGTGATATTTCATTGTTTCCTTGCTTTATTACTTATATACCAGTGGGGCCCTAACCAGACCTCGTCACTACTCGAGCGAGGTTAGGCTTAGCACTTATTGGGTACTATTGTGGTGTACTCACGCCCTTTCCTGCATATATTTTTTGTGCGAAGATCCAGGTTCTTCTTACCAGCCTTGTTTGTAGTTGCAGTCGCTGCTGACGAAGACTTCAAGGTACATCTGCCTGCAGCTGCACATCCCCAAAGTTCCCCTCTACCCCCTTATGTTCATTTTTCCCTCTTTTCTATCAATCGTGATGTATAAAATAGTTAGGAGTGATAGAAACTTGTGACTTACGGTGTTCCGGGTCTTGGGATTGTTGTGTATTTTTCGGAAGTTGATAATTGTATATGTCGAGCGACATTCAATTGCTTATTTAGATTATTATAGTTATTAATGTGCATGCTTTCATTTCATTTCCGCAAAGTGTTAGGCTACCTAGTCGTAGAGATTAGGTGCCGCACGATAATTCACAGAGGGAGAATTTGGGTCATGACATTTTATTATTTGCAATTGTGCGTGAAGTTGTCCCTTTGTACGTGTGGTCGGAAATGAATTTTGGGTTATTCGGAGTTGATTTGAAAAGAAAATTCTAATTTCAGAAGCTTTAAGTTGAAAGAATTGACTAATGTTTCAATTTTGAGTAAACAACCTCGGAATCCAGATTTGAAGGTTCCAGTAGGTTGGTATGGTGATTTTGGACTTGGACGTATGTTAGGGTTGAGCATCGGTGGTCTAGAAGAATTTCGGCGCCTATAACGGAATGTTGGAATTTTTAAAGTTTAACTATTTCATAAGTTTGGTTTGAAGTGTATTTTGATGTTATCGATGTCTGTTTGTGTTTTGATAGTTGGAATAGGTTCTTATCGTGATTTGTAACTTGCACCCTAAGTTTGGCATCATTCCGGAATGTTTGATATGATTTGGACGCGTTCGTCGAAGTTTGGAAGTTTGAAAGCATAAAGAAGAATTTTGATCGCGGATTCGTAGTTTTGATGTTGTTTGTTGTATATGAGGCCTTGAGCAGGTTCATTTCATGCTTTTGGACTGGTTGGTGTTATTTGACGAGGTCCCGGGGGCCTCGGGTGTGTTTCATGGTAGTTTCTGACCATGATTGTCTAGTTTACTACTACTGGTGTTTGCTGTCTAGTTTTTTTCTTCGTGAACGCTGAGGGATTATCGCGTTCATGAAGAAGGCTTTGTTGGCTTTTTACTTTTGTGCTTCATCATCGTGATCGGGGCTTCTCGTTCGCGTAAGGTAAAAATGTAAGGCCACACGTTCGCGATTGGGGCACCGTATTCGCAAAGGGAAACTGGGCCTAGGAAATTCTTAGCCTACTCTTTCGCAAAGGGTGCACCACGTTTGCAAAGGTTCGACTGGTAAAGCATCGCGCTCACGAGTCATAACTTGTATTCACAGAGGGAGGTTTTGGAGCTGGAGCTGCGCGAACATGAGGGACTTGTCGCATTTGCAAAGAAGGTCACTTGGGCAGTGTATAAGTTTGCAAAAACGTGTTTGGCTAATTTTATCTCAAATCTTCCATGGGAGCCAAAATTGGGGCAATTTTTGAGGGAGCTTATTTGTCACCCATCACTAGGTAAGTGATTCCGTCACTTTATGAGCTAAATACATCAATTCTACATGTATTTAAACATGGAATTTGGTGAAAAAAACTGGGAGATTTTTGAAGAAAACCTAGAACTTTATATTTTTTATTTTGACCACGCAATTTGATGTGGCATTTGGAATAAATTGCATATTTGAGTTTGTGGTGTTATAGGTAAAGTTTATCTTCGAAAATTTTCAGAATCCGGGCACCTGGGCCCGAGGGTTGGCTTTATTGACTTTTTGAGCGGAGTTGAAAATTGTTATAAAAATATTTTTTAAGAGTATTAGAGTATATTTTTATTGGTTTGCATATTTTTAGAGTATTTTTGGAGCAAGGAGCAGCGGTTTGAGGTGTTAGAGTGGCATTGGAGATAGTTATAGAACTTCGGAGTAAGGTAAGTCTCATGTCTAACCCTGTGAGGGGGGAACTATCCCCTAGGTGATGTAATTGTTATGTGCAACTAGTTGTAGGTGCTACGTACGAATGAGGTGATGAGAGTGCGTATGTAGCTAAAGCATGTTTATGTTTTGTTAGACTTAGGACTTTATTATGTAATATTTGAATTAACTGAACTCATTCTGATGGCTTAATTGATTGAATCATAATTGAACTTGATTTGGAAATATATATATATATATATATATATTAGGCTGAGCCTTATCACCTTGAGTTGTTGGCATGTTATTGAAGAAATTGTAAGAATTATTTTAGCTTTGTGCTCATGTACTGTATTGTATGCACGTGTTTATAATTTGATAATTTCCATCCTTTCTTGTAGAGCGAGCCAAATGCCTAGCAGTATAATAGATGCATATATGGTTTCTGCTGCTCAACCTCGGTAGTGTACAGATTATTCCCGATCGGGCCAAACGACTTCGGCATAATTGTGCGTTGTATTGTTGATTCTGAATATTCATGAGATTATCCTTCCACTGATGTATGTCCTTTTATATGGTATTCCTTATTCATTTGATACTGGCACTTGATATATCTGAGCTTTTGATTTAGAATACAAGACTGCTAAATTCATACCCTTTAAAAGAATCTTTTGGAAGATTATTCAACTTACAAATTTACCCCATTATTGTTGTGTGTTTCATGTCTGCTTATGATTTATTGTATTTCTTTATCGTACATGTAGTAAGTGTCGATACCGACCCCTCATTACTACTTCTCCGGGCTTAGGCTAGATACTTACTGGGTACGTGTTGATTTACGTACTCATGCTGTACTTTTGCACTAAATGTGCAGGACCTGACATGTTCATTTGGTGATCATCTTGGCGCATAGGCGCGGGTGTTGAGGAGACTATATGTGAGCTGCATTTCATTCTACGCATCGCAGTTAAATAGTCCCCCGTCGTACTATTTACTTTGTCTTGTCTTACTTACGTTTCACATAGACTTTTTATTATTATTGCAGTCCTTAGTAAATGCTCATGCACTTGTGACACCGATTTTTGGGAAATACTAGTTGATGCTTATGGTTTTGTATAATATCATAGCCTTTCATTTCTTTTATAAACTGCTAATTTTGTACATTCCCGTGGATTTAAATGTTTAAATTTCCTTCCCTATTAAGCATTTATGATTTCGAAAGTAATAAAATAAATATTAATGTGATAAATCACCGTTGGCTTGCCTAACGGCGACGTTAGGCGCCATCACGACCTATAGTGAATTTTGGGTCGTGAAAGTTTGGTATTAGAGCTATAGGTTCATTTGGGCCTCACAAGTCATGAGACAGTTTAGTAGAGTCTTACAAATTGGTATGGAGACTTCATACCTAACTTCGAGAGGCTACGGGGCAGTTAGGAGAACTTCCCTTCTTGATTCCTCGTGCGATTTTATTCCATTGAAGCTTATGCCTTCATTTTATTTTGACTCAATCCTATGCGACATATAGCACATGCTATCAATTGGGCATCAAGGATTTCTAATGGTACTGCAGATGTGGTTTGGGATATTTCTCCCTACGTATTTGATTGGGCTATTGTCGTTGCCTCGTGGAGGGATGTTCTGTCATTTCGGTGCAATGTCAGTGTTGCCTATAGTTTTGCTGCTACGTACACTGTATTATGATATTCATGAGTGGTTATCGCACATTGTTTGTATAATGGAAGGGTTCTCATTTGTGGGTTATAAATATGAATGCTTCGGATGGAGGATTATTCAGTCCATAGTTTTGGAGATTCGAATTTAATCCTAGCGGAGGAAAGGCAATTAGACTATGGATGATCAAGCTTTAGTTGATGGAGTAATGAGACTTGATATTTTCGAGTGTGGTACAATTCTCATTTGTGATGTGGTGTTCTCGTCCTTGTTTGAATGCTTTAAGGTTCGCCGACGTTATGGTCTTCTTTCATTTGACTTCAAGATATGGTGATGTGAAATGGTGCTTGAGAAGCGGTTGTCATAGATGGCGGTATGTAGCGATTTCAGTATCCAATCGGTGTTTCTAATGTTGATGGCTCGAGAAAGATAATATTCGAGGAGGCTTAGAGTTGGTAGAAATTTTTTAGTTCAGGTGCTATAGAGATGGATTTTGATTTAAGGAAACATTTGGGTAGCGAAGGATGAGGAGGGACATGGTGGGAGGTTTCTCGCGGTGGTTGAATTACTAGCAGGTCAGGTGTAGATGAGAATGGTCGAGCGGTTTCTTAGGAGATGGTTTAACCAAAGTGGGAGAGGTGGAAAGTGACTAGGTATAAAGACTTTATTTGGAATGTTGGTTACTATGTGGATGAAGATTGAATATGGCAGAAAGGAGTTTACTTGAAATGAAGAGGGGTGTGAAAACTTGATTATCGTTTCGAATGCAACATGACTTTAAGTTTGGAACATCTTGTCGGACATTCACTTGATGTCAATGGGGAATGAACAGATTCTTACAATTGGTGGATGACTAAGGGTTCAGGAGTGTTTACTGATTTCGTGGTGGTTATACCAATGCAGCTTCATTGGGAAGATGTTGGTATGGAATTCCACATATGGGTTATCTCCTGTGAACAGGTTAGCAATTGCATGATTTTGACGAGTTTTGCATGAAGAGTTCTACTTACTACCCGGTAAAAGGTCGAGTACGCGATTGTGGATGATAATTCAGGGTGTTTTATGAAGAGTCTAACTAGAGATTTCAAGAGGTTTGGTGAGTTAATGGTGCCAAATAATGGTAATAGAGAAGGATGAATCTTTTTGGGATCTACATTATTTGATGATAGTTTAAAGCTAAGTAGGGGAGCCCACCATCTACGATTGGATTGCGTGATCTTCTGCTTGGGTGGTTTCTAATTATCGGTGCATTGATGGATCAATTATGACTAAGAAAAAGAAATAATCAAGGGTAATTCGAGCAAATAACTTCATAAATGTGTGCTATATTTCTCCTTATTGGTTCATGTGTAGGTTTTTGGAATGACTCAAGAGTTTATTCCTCTTGTGGATGTGGTGTACAAAGAAAATAATGTATCAAGTTACTTCTTTAAGAGGGTATTCATGTGCTAACAGAGCGTCGGAATTTTGTTGTATTCGGGACCAGGTCAGAGTGGGTGACTATCAACAGTGGTTCTATTGGGTTCGTTATATGGCTGAAGACCGGGATTTTGCAGCGGAGTATAAAAAATAGCTAACTCGAAGAGCCTCGCTATGAGAATCTAGCTTTTCATTGCGGTCAATCTTCCTAACCGCGCGCAGGCCGGGTCCATCCCATTAGCTATCACTTGAGCTTCTCCTTTCCTAAGATCATGTCCTGATGATAACATAAAAAAAATCCCCAAGTATTGCCTGTTGATGCAAGGAATAAGGGCTGGCTTGATGCCAAGAAGAAGTTGGTGGCGGAATAATGGCATTATTGGAAACAATAAAAATATATTCAAATTCGTGAAAAGTCTTGCAAAATGGGTGTACCAGTTGGAGATGTTATTCTGCGCATAAGGAAGCTATGAGATGGTCCATGAGTATTGAGGCGATGCGATCTCTCTATTCGGGTCACTCAGGATGAGTGATGATCGAGTTCATTATGTTTTTGAATGGAGCTATTATTATTTCGAAGAATTTTGGTCGGGTACTAATGGTTTGGAGCAACGTGATTGTGGAAATGATCAGTTCCTTCAGCGTGTTATGTTATGCATGTTGTTTGTGGTAGTACATGAGGGCTTGAAAACCGCCATAACTTGATTGATTTGGGAGGTATTTGATTCAAATAGCCTTGTTGTATAAATGGAATCCGAAAGAGTTATGGCAGTTTAGACCATGATTTGAGGTTTGTATTTTTTGTGGTTATGGGAATTAGGTTGCGTGTTGCAATTGTTCCTCGTAAATGAGTGGAGCGAAACGGGTTCTAACCAATTAGGTTTTTATTCTACTGATGGTTCAAGGGTTATGATAAAATGCTTGGACTCTCCCATAGCGGAACTATAGGTGTAGTGAGCGGCATGGGAATTGGAAGTTGAGGATCAAGGTTGCAACTCGGTATTTAAAGGAATGTCACGAGCTCGGATGAGGGAAGAATTCGGATGTTCGGAGCAAGTCGGCATTTTCTTTAGTGTCACCTGAGAACAGTTTCATGTGTAAGAGGCTTTGTGTACTGATTTGCAGATTCTTGATTTGCTTTACATAATTAGTACGGTTAGTGGTATGGAGGTGCAGACTTTGCTATCTGGTTCGGAAGGTTGTGGGAGCATATGCCACGGGAGAATTTTGATAAGTGTGAAATGTTAGTCACTTGATTGTTAAGGATTGAAACCAAGCATGGAGATTAATGTACTATCATTAATGTGAGAGTTTATGCCTAGAAGGCCCTCTATTCCTTTGGTTGTGAACTGTGGGAGTTTGTTCTAGATTGGGACGACTGCTCGTGTGTGTCATGAATAGGTCCACTGTGGATCCTTCAAAGGTTGTTGGCCCAAACTGGAATTATTGGAATCGGCTTGGGGTCTGTTGAGGGGTCTAATGTGAATGTGTGCTCTACAACAGGCCGGATGTGTTCGGTTACGTCTCGCATTTTTGTTAATGTTTTGTCGTAAGTTAATCGACGTAAGTTCGGGAATGGAGTTATTTTGGGATTATAAGCATTATGCTATTTCAAATACGTGATGAGTAAAATTCGTGAAGGAGGGAAGGTAAGAAAATAGAATAAAATGAGTTTCGTCGAAGTTTTGCAATTTAGGATAAAATGCGGTCCAAGCTATAATACCCTGTATTTATGAACTAGTGCCATACAAGATACTATATGACCACGATACTATGATGTATAAGGTGTATTAAAAATAAGTAGTATTTTAAGTAATTTGAGATAATTCTTAATTATGTGGGTAATTGATTAATTATTAGGTAATGGGATATTACCTACTTAATTAGGGATTATAGGACAATGGCTAAATGTTGCAGCCCCTTCATTTAAAATAGGTAACTAATGATCTTAATTGAAAGGTGGCATTGATGCGTGGCTAGAATTCAGGATTTTTAAGCATTATATACCTTGCATTTTATGTGCTTTAATGATAAAAATAACGTCGTATGTGCCTAATGGGGTTTATTTAATGTGTAGGTGAATTGGAAACGGAAGCCGAGCTAAATGAGAGCATAAACGTCGAAAAATACGCTCAAGAGTCGAAAAGGAGCGAACCGGGACAAGCCTGGCATTAGCCAGGCGTTTGGCTCTTAAGGCCAGGGGGTGCCTGGCGTTAGCCAGGCGT
>ML369124.1:0-54875 GCA_005239525.1 Nicotiana knightiana
TTGGCTCACATACTCTGCAATCATTTGCTTTACACGATCTTGTTCCACAGTTTGATCATTATTGTTATTGGATCTTTCTGGGGATTGTTCCCTCGAACCACATGGGTTTCCTGAACGCGATGGATATGGTGTTCCACTCCTTTGTTGGTTGTTGTCGTTGGGGTTTGACATAATTCAAAGGATATCACTTGAAAAGTAAACAAAGATTATCAGATTATCGGCAACGGAATCAATTTGTTTAACCAAAGAATTAGACTCTTTGACTAAAGCTTATTTTTAAGATGAATACGGGTTACTGATAATCACGGTAATGAAGAAAAATAAATAATAGACAGTATTGCAGAAATAAAAAATCGAAGTTAATTGTATTCGAGAATCAGATGCCTTTACAAGTTGTATTCCCCTCCCTTATATAAGGATTCTTATAACTTACGACTCTTGCTATGGTTACTCATTAATGACTAATTATGACATTAATGAGACGTTACAAAGGATAAACGGTAATTTAGCTTCAGTTATATAACGTTCGAGTAATCAATTGTGGGTCCTTGAATCTACCCGTAGCTTTGTCTAGATTCATCCTGACCGTGCCTCTCTCCCATTTTGATCAAGTTGAGTTTCTCGTGGCTGATAAGTTCGTGGGTTTACTGAACCATGCCTCTTTGTACCGTACCTCTTCAAAGAATCACATCCAGCTGTCACATTTTCCTGTGTCCACGTGACTGGCTGAGTTGTCAAAAGCTGGCGTGTGAAACTCTTTTTTACCAATACACCACCACGAACCCACGCCTCGATATGTTGGTCCGAAGACTGATAAAGAAGAGGTGAAGGTTGATTCCTATTGGGAAAAAGGCGCGTTGGTAAGAATCCTTCCATCTGAAGGAGATATAGCTATTGATAGAGCCGGTCGAGCTATTCCCTAGCGGGGAGAAGATAATGTGGAGATACGCCCTCGTGTCGTAGATAAATAATGATGTTGAGAAATTCTTCACCAATTCTTCTTTCCCCTGAATCCGAGTCCAAGTAACTTCACGTATATGTAATGAGCACCTTCTTACATATGCCACGGATGCTCAGAAGGAGTTGAGGGGGAGACTTTCGATCAAGAGCGAAAAAGCAGTGAGCATGCCCGGTGCAAATCTCGGGGGGAGACCCTCAAGGAGATTCGCCATAAGGGCTTTGGAGAGCAGGCAGGTGAAATTGACGCTAAGTCCCTCCTCTCTACCGATGATGAAGCTGATGCCGGAGACGAAGAGAAAAGAGCTGGTGTGGATGCTAGTCCCAGGGGGATTGATGAAGACAGAGTCCCGGGGGAGACGAAGTCCCGATAATAACAACAGATTAGGTTTCAAATAGGGTAGACTAGATTTTTACTTGTTCTTTTCTTCGTGTAAGGGCTCCAGATATGAACCTTGTAAAATACACCTTTGTGAATCTTCAATATATATAGAGGCCTCTATTTTTTCCATTTCTTGTCTTTTCTTTGCTTTTGACTGTGATGCACGTTGATAGTTGGTCTGAAGTTTTGGACCTTTAAAATAAATCCTTAGGTTTCTACTCTTAATGGGTGATCGGTGGTAGTCGATGACTGCCCGTATGGGAATCGGTCCTAGAGTCAAAGGAATGCTTCGGTCAAGACTGCTACCCTCGAGATACGACTTAATAATGCCCGAGAAGATAGCTTAATCCAATCGAGCGGGATTGTCAAGCTCGAGGTTAATCTTCTGAATATGAAGGCCGGTAAGAAAGTGGTCGTTTACTTGAAAGATGTTGTCAATGATCAGACCGAGCTAAGAGGAGCTTTCAATAGAGAGAGGAGGAGCAATGAGTATGCCCGATGCAAGTCCCGGAGCGAGACCCTCGAGGAGATACACGCTAGGGGCTTTTGGCCTTTCAGAAGAGATAAAGCAGGCCGAGGCAGATGAGATCGACACCTAGTTTCTCCTTTCTTCTTGAGTTGATACTGATACTTGAAGGCCGTCGTGGGAGCTGGTCCAAGGGGAATTTGAGGAAGCTGGTCCTGAGAGTAGAATCGATGTTTTGCTTTGTTGTTTGCATAAGACTCTTGTGGGAGCGTTGTGAATATATATTTGTAATACATATATATACACATGAAATTTTCTTTGATTCGATTTGCTTGTTAGTAGTTAGCCTGGCGAATTGGAATTTGAGATGTAACCCTTGGGGTTATAAATTGGCCTTGAGGAATTTTAAGCTGGCGACTCGGGCTCTTATTCTTTAGGTTGGTATGACAACCGTTGTAGCTGGCAACTTAGGCCCTTACGCTTTTTAGGCCCTTAGGCGCTTTAGTTAACCATATAGAGCTTAGTCTCTGAGTCGGGTTTCGACTCTAGCTCAATGGCCCTCAGGTTTTCAGATTGGCCCAGAGGCGCTTTGTGTCGGTATGACCTATAGCTGGCGGCTCGGGCTCTTACGCGTAAGATCGATACGGCTTTAAATGTAGCCGGCGACTTGGGCTCTTATGCTTTTTTGGCCCTAAGGTGCTTTAGTTAACCGTATCGGATTAGTCTCTGAGTCGGGTTTCTACTCGAGCTCAACGACCCTCAGGTCTTCAAATTGGCCCTGAGGCGCTTCGAGTCGGTATGACCTATAGCTGGCGACTCGAGCTCTTACACGTAAGGTCGATACGACTTTTAATGTAGCGGGCGACTCGGGCTCTTACGCTTTTTTGGCCCTGAGGTGCTTTAGTTAACTGTATCAGGCTTAGTCTCTGATTCGGGTTTCGACTCGAGCTCAATGGCCCTCAGGTGTTCAAATTAGACCTGAGGCGCTTCGTGTCGGTATGACCTGTAGCTGGCGACTCGGGCTATTAGGCGTAAGGTCGATATGACTTTTAATGTAGCGGGTGACTCGGGCTCTTACGCTTTTTTGGCCCTGAGGAACTTTAGTTAACCGTATCGAGCTTAGTCTAAGAGTCGGGTTTTAACTCGAGCTCAACGGCCCTCAGGTCTTCAAATTGGCCCTGAGGCACTTTGTGTCGGTGTGACCTCTAGCTGGCGACTCGGGCTTTTACGCGTAGGGTCGATACAACTAGCTGGGACTTGGGCTCTTACGCTTTAGGTGGTACAACCTTTAGTGTAGAGGACGGCTTGGGCTCTTACGCTTTAGGTTGGTACAACTTTAGGTTGGTACAACATTTAATGTAGTGGGTGACTTGGGCTCTTACGCTTTAGGTTGGTACAACCTTTAATCTAGCTGGCGACTTGAGCTCCTACGCTTTAGGTTGGTACAACCTTTAGTGTAGCGGGCGACTTGGGCTCTTACGCTTTAGGTTGGTACAACCTTTAACCGGTTCTTTTCGAAGTTTTTCGAAGTAAATGGAGGCATGTGATTTTATGGCAACGATCGGACATCTCCGAGTTGCGTTAGTTTGGCCGGAGCCTTATGACCGTGGTCATTGTGTTTGGCCATAGCCTTTTAGTCCCCGAATGAGAAAGCCATGGCGTCTACATCGAGGGTATGCCTTTTAGGTCTTACAAGTTCAATATATACCGTTGACTTTGATATGGGGTTTATGCCTGTTTTACGATCTTGCAAATTTCTACATGCCTTGATTGAGGTCTTAAAGTTTTGATGTTACCTCATGGAGGGCTTGTGAGTTTGAAGTTTCCGGCCCGGAGGTCTTACGGCTTCGAGTTAGATAGCTTGATGAGCCGACAGTCGGGGGCAGTCCCCGAGTCAGAGTTGAGTTTGCCTCGAGAAGGGCTCATGTTTTTGATATTGCCTCATGGAGAGCTTATGAGTTAGAAGTTTCCTTCCCTGAGGTCTTACGACTTCGAGTTTTGGCGATTCGGTGGAGTGACTGTCGAGGACAGTTCCTGTGTGCTTGCTAAATTTTTGGCCCTGAGGATGTCTCTTGTAAAAATGGCAAACTTCTTTGATGTGCGAAATATTTTGATGATAGAAGTACTTCTCTGATTACTTGGTACAAGCATAAAAGTTTTTTCCATCGAGGGTTCGATTATTCTATACGGACACGATTCATTCGACCGTTTGGTTCGATGCATCACTTTTCCTGTCGAAATCTTCTTTGGCATATTTCAGTGATCTCTTGGGGGGATGCCCCTCAGTATTCAAGGTTGATCAAAGAGAAGACCTGAATACTTGGTGAGTTCTCCTTAGGTAGCACATGAGTGTTGCCTCGTTAAAAACCCTACCGGTAAAACCCATTTTGGGATAAAATTCGACGTGAGGGAAAAAAGAGCGTAGCGCATGCTTTAAAACCTAAGGCCTTAGAGCTGGGAGATGTTTTGATTCCTCTTAACCGCATACCTGCATATTTGGTTAGTGTAAAACTTGAAGGAAAGAGGGAGAGGATTTTGCCTTAGCAATAATAGCGCTTGAGCATTGATATGTTCCAATGGTTTGGCAATTGCTCGCCTTCCAAGGTGCCGAGTTTGTAGGATCCTTTGTCGATTACCTCGAGGACGCGGTACGGTCCTTCCCAGCTCAGGCTTAGATTCCCTTCGTTAGGGTTTCGAGTGCTTTGGGTGACTTTCCTTAGGACTAAGTCCCCGGTTCTGAAATATCGGAGGTTTGCTCTTCGGTTATAGTATCTTTCAATTCTTTGTTTTTGGACGGCCATCCGGACCAGTGAAGCTTCTCGCTTCTCATATAATAGTTCGAGGATCGTAGTCATGGCCTCATTGTTTGAGTCTTCGATGGCATGTCGGAATCTGGCGCTTGGCTCTCCGACCTCGACGGTATCAAAGCTTCGGACCCGTACACCAAAGAGAATGGCGTCTCTCTTGTGCTCGATTTAGAGGTTGTCCGATATGCCCATAGTACTTCGGGAAGCATTTCTCTCCATTTTCCCTTCGCATTTTCTAACTTCTTTTTCAAGTTCCGAATGATGGTCTTGTTTGGGGATTCGGCTTGACCATTTGCACACCGGTGGTAGGCGTTGATAACATTCTTTTGATTTTGTGATCCTTGAGAAACTTTGTTATTTTTCCTCCGATGAACTGCTTTCCGTTATCACACGTTATCTCTGATCCCAAATCGGCACATGATGTGATCCCATATGATGTCGATGACTTCTTTTTGTCTTATCTTTTCATAGGCCTGCGCTTCCACCCATTTTGAGAAATAGTCAGTCATAAACAGAATAAATCTAGCATTACCTAGTGCGGTTGGTAGGGGGCCGACTGTATCCATTCCCCATTTCATGAATGGCCATGGTGATAAGACTGAATGTAGCTGTTCACCGGGTTAGTGGATCATCGGTGCGAATCTCTAACACTTGTCGCATTTTCGGACAAATTATTTGATGTCCCTTTCCATGCTATCCCAGTAGTAACCTGCTCTGATCACCTTTTGAATTAAAGAATCGGCACTGGAGTGGTTTCCGCAAATGCCCTCGTGGATTTCTCGGAGCACGTAATCAGTGTCTCCCGGTCCCAAGCATACTGCCAGGGGCCTATCGAAGGTTCTCCTGTATAGAGCTCCACTCTCGTCGAGTGAAAATTGAGTTATTCTGGTCTGAAGGGCCCTTAATTCTTTTGGATCCGTGGGAAGCTTCCAACTTACCAAGTAATCGATGTATTTGTTTCTCCAATCCCATGTCAAACTAGTGGAGTTGATTTCAACATGGCCTTCTTTGATCACCGATTTGGATATCTGAAACAACAGCCCAAGGGACTATGTTATCTCCCTCGACGGACGACCCTAGATTTGCGAGTGCATCGGCCTCACTGTTCTGCTCCCGAGGTATGTGGACCAGAGTCCATTCTTTGAAACGATGTAAAGTTGTTTGAAGTTTGTCTAGGTACCGTTGCATCCTATCCGCTCGAACCTCGAAGCTCCTGTTTTCCTGGTTTACTACCAGAAGGGAATCGCATTTGGCTTCGACAGCTTCCACTCCCAGGCCTTGGCTAGTTCGAGACCTGCAATCATAGCCTCATACTCGGCTTCGTTGTTAGTCAATTTTGCAGTTTTTATAGATTGTCTAATCGAGCCACCTGAAGGTGGCTTCAGAACTATGCCGAGCCCGGATCCTCTCATATTTGAGGCACCGTCGGTGAATAAGGTCCACACCCCCGAGGATGTGACCGTTTCCAGCAGAAGTTCTTTTTCTACCTCGGGTACGAGGGTGGGATTTGGTACTTGATAGCTGTTCAGGGCTGATATTCATATCGTAGTCGGCCACGAAGTCCGCCAGAATTTGGTACTTGATAGTTGTTCGGGGATGATATTCAATATCATACCCCCCGAAATCGATGGCCCATTTGGGCCAGTCGGCCCAACAATTTAGGTTTATGCAATATACTCCGAAGAGGATACGTTGTTAGAACACATATATGGTGGCTTTGAAAATAAGGTTTCAATTTTTGAGATGCACTTATAAATGCAAGAGCTAATTTCTCCAAGTGTGGATACCTGGTTTCAGCCTCTCCCTGGGTTTGACTTACATAGTAGACATGGAATTGTGTACCTTGCTCATCTTGAACAAACACGCCACTTACCGCTACCTCGGATACTACTAAGTACAAGTATAGCATTTCATCTTCCTCTGGGGTGTGAAGCAAAGAAAGGGTTGAGAGATACCGTTTTAATTCCTCCAAGGCACGCTGGCACTCCGGAGTCCACTCAAAGTTGTTCTTCATTTTAAGCAGAGAGAAAAAGTGATGGCTCCGATCTGATGACCTCAAGATGAATCAGCCCACGCCGCTATCCGCCCAATCAATCGTTGTACGGAATTTACGTTGTTTACCACCATGATTTCTTCGATGGCCTTGATTTTGTCAGGGTTTATTTCAATCCCCCTGTTTGATACCATGAAGCCTAAAAATTTGCCCGAGCCTACACCGAAGGCGCATTTCTCGGGGTTGAGCTTCATATTGTAGCTTCTAAGGATGTCAAAATTTTCCTGCAAATGAGTCAAATGGTCTTCTGCGCCCAGAGACTTAACCAGCATGTCATCAATGTAAACATCCATGTATTTTCCTATTTGATGTTCGAAAATTTTATTAACTAGGTGCTGGTATGTGGCCCCTATGTTTTTTGGCCCAAAGGGCATGACATTGTAGTAGTATGTGCCATACTTCGTGACGAACAAAGTCTTTTACCTATCTTCGGGGTTCATTTGAATCTGATTATACCCGAAGTAGGCATCGAGAAAGGTGAGAGTCTCGTGGCCGGTCGTGGAATCAATCAACCGATTGATATTGGGCAGTGGGAATGAATCTTTAGGGCATGCTTTATTTAAGTCTTTATAATCTATGCACATTCTTAACTTGTTCCCTTTTTTAGGTACCGCTACTACATTGGCCAACCACTCAGGATATTTTACTTCCCTAATGGACCCTATTTTGAGGAGTTTTGTTACCTCTTCTTTGACGAATGCATGCTTTACCTTTGGACTGAGACCTCCTTTTTTGCTTTACCGGTTTGAACCTGGGGTCCACGCTTAGTCGGTGGGTGGTTATTTCTGGGGGGATCCATGTCATATCTAAGTGGGACCAAGCAAATAAATCAATGTTGTCAATAAGAAATTGAATGAATTCTTTCCTGAGTTCGGGGGTTAATCCCGTTCCCAGGTATACCTTTCGATCTGGCAGGTGTTTTATCAAAACGACTTGTTCCAACTCTTCAAAACGGCAACGAAGGATCGAGGGTGAGGAAGTCCTCCTCACCATCCTCGGGGATCTGACTATATTCTGACCCTTCCGAGGTGGAATATACGGGCTATAGCGCCACATCGCGCGCCGCGAATATTTCCTTTGTCGTGTGTTGTTCACCATACACTGTTTTTATGCCATCTGCGGTTGGGAATTTCAACATCTGGTGGAGAGTCGATGGTACCGCCTTGATGCTGTGTATCCACGGCCTCCCCATCAGGGCGTTGTATCTCGTATCCCCTTCGATGACATAAAACCTGGTGACTCGAACTGTACCGGGTCGATTGGGAGGATGATTTCCCCCTTCGTTGCTTCGCTCTCCATGTTAAACCCTCTGAGGGCATTAGAATTGGGTACGATTTGGTCAAGTAGCTTGAGCCGCTCCACTACCCGAATCTGATTATATTGGCCGAGCTACCTGGATCCACGACCACACACTTAATTTGAACGCTATTCAAGAGGAAAGAGATTACCAGCGCATCGCTATGCGGTTGAGACAATGATTCGACATCTTCCTCTCTGAACACAATAGTTCCTTTAGGTATGAAACTTTGAGTCCGTTCTTCCATGGCGGTAGGCACTTTGGCCCGCTTGAGCACGGGTTCTTGTGGTTCGTGGTCCTTAGTATTGTTGTTTTCACGTATGTTTACTGAGTTAGACATTTTTCGACCTGAAAGTGAAGATTCTTGGGAAATAAAAGGTGTGAAGAATAACTTGTGTTTTTAGAAAACCAGCACTAAAACAATCACTATTATTTTTAGCCCCACGGTGGGCGCCAAACTATTTACCGTAAAAATGGTAATTACAATTATATTCGATTATGTGGTTCTAAAAATATGTGATCTATTTTAATACCAGTTATTTAGGATGTAGATGATGAGTATGAATCAAGAAAAATGAAATAGGAGCAAAAATAACCAAATTACACAGACCAGGTATCGAAGAGGCCGGTCTCGAGGGTATCCCGGCGAGCCTCGAGGTCGAGCTTGAGAAGCTTGACTAAGGGTTATCGATAATTATGAAACAATGTTGGGGGGCCTTAAGGATGGTTTTTTTATGATCAATATCAAGTAATAAGTGAAGAACAATGAATGAAACACAATAAATGAATGGAACAATTGTAGAGAATGTTTAAGTTAGAGAGTAGAGAATGTTGTGGTTCTTGTATATTGAATATCATGTCCCTTGCAAAGTGGAAAGGGTCCCCTTTACATAAGAAGGAAAGTCTCAACACAGTAAATGTGTAATTATTACAAAAGAGAGATGGCTGGTACAACCATTTAATGCCACAGTACGGGCTTGTACTATTTGTGTACTTGGTCAGCTTTAACCACGTGCCTTTTGGGAGTTTCCCGCCTTTTCATGATGGCGTTCAGTATGCACTATCTCAAGGTCAAGGACCTCCGATGTTGATTGCCTTGAGTTCGAGGTCCTTCTATATGGATTGCCTCGGAGGTCGAGGACCTCCGATGTGCCCCCCTCGATACCAAACTTGGCCCTTCGAGCCTTCTGGGTGTCGAAACGACTGAAAAATCGGGATCTATGATTTTAGCCGCATACAGAGAATATAAAGGTCGAAGAATTATAACACATAATGAATTGGTACAAAACTTAGTATGACTATAATGATACAACTACTTTGGTCTAATAGCAAATATATAATGGAGAGGGGGGGGTCCTAAGTTTTTGAATTCTAAGTCGTACCCTATACGTGCGCTACCCATCCCATGCCTATGATCCAGGAGGCTTTGGACCTACTA
Source organism: Nicotiana knightiana (assembly GCA_005239525.1). NCBI lineage: Eukaryota > Viridiplantae > Streptophyta > Magnoliopsida > Solanales > Solanaceae > Nicotiana > Nicotiana knightiana. The sequence goes on from ML369124.1 coordinate 9,401, forward strand.
TTTGGGTAGTTCTAGACTTTACTTAGGTTGCTCAAAATTATAAAACTAAACGACATTCAAAACAGATAGACTTCATGTAAAGAGAATCAGGGTCCAAGTCAGCCTCTACACATAACAACAAATGCATGCTGGCAGATTTCATATTATGTTATAGACGGTTTCAGGTTTGAGGTGTTGTTTTAAACCTATAGAAGTGGCTTCTAAGTGACCATATAGTTTAAGAAAGTCTCATGGCAGTGTTGCTATTCAGATTATCGCGATTACATATTACAAGTTATGAAAACCTATAGGCATGATATTTAAGTGATTGGCGCAAGTGGGTAGTGGAAGCCATTGAAAAACTTAAAATTACTCTCGCTTGATCCTATTGGCATGATTTCTAAGCGAGTAGAAGTATTTATAGCTAGGTTCTAATAATTGGCAGACTTATCGCATATTCCTATAGGCATGTTATCTAGGTGGGCAGAGTAATAAGACAACGGAAGCAGTCGATTAGTTAGTCAATTAAAGCCCTATAGACATGGTATCTAAATGAGGATTAGTAGAGCATAAACTAATACAATCCTATAGGCATGTTATCTAGTAAGTACACTGCAGTTGCACAAATCGAGCGAATAGTTATTGATGCTTGATTCCTATAGGCATGCTATCTGATAACACATAGCAGTAGACATGGGAACAAGTAAAGTACTTAAATTAATGCTTCTAATAATATAGGCATTAGACAAGTCATGCAGGTGAGGTGTTTAAATCTGTATAGGCATGATCTCTATTAGTGCACAATACATGAAACCAAATAGTATATATGTCATGTTGAACAGAATAACAAGTAGATCACATAAACCGCATATGCACGTTTTCTACCCTTTTATGCAAGCATTAGAATATACCCATTTCCCTAAATTCACTAACACCCCAATTGTTTGTTTACAAATTATTACAGGCCCAATTAATGAACATAAATATAAATATTATACACGGGAAACTGCAGTCCCAAGAGCAGGCCCAAAACTGAAAATAACCCAGTACTGCCTAGGACTTCAACAAGCTCACTTTTCCACGAATAACAGGCACAGATACGAACTCATCTCTAGCATGTATCAGTTGCACAACCCAGGTCTATATTTGGACCCATGTCAAAACCCAGATGGAGTCCCAATTACCAAGCAATTATGAGTTAACAACTGTCACGACCCAAAATGCATAAGGTCGTGATGGCGCCGGACACCATTGTTAGGCAAGCCAATCATTAAATAGTTAAGCTAAATTTCCTGTTTTAGCATTTTTGAAATCATTACCTTTTACTTTATTACATGATAACTGAATAAAATCCGCTAAGTAAATACGAAAGTTTAATTCCATTTTTATAAAATACATCCCAAACACATCCCAGAACCCGGTGTCACAAGTGCATGAGCAAATTCTAAGAATTTCACAAATACTACAAAGCTTGTCTGAAATACAAATTGGACAAGGAATTAAAATGAAAATAAATACAATATGAGGGAGACTCTGCCGGTTGCGGGCACCTAAGTCTCCAAGCCGACCACATCGCTGTGAAAGTACCTGTGCAATAAAAATGCACAGCAAGTGTAGCATGAGTACGAAAACAACTTGTACTCAGTAAGTATCCCGCCTAACCTCAGAGAGGTAGTGACGAGAGGTCGAACTAGACACTTTCTAGAAGTCAATTTAGTATAATCAAGTGAGACACTAAGCATGAATGTCATATGCGATTTATTAAAAACAGGAATAAATAATATCAACTCCTTCCACATTTAACACTTCAAATCTTCGTCATATCAGTTGACAATTTAAATAATAATCAGGGATAGAAACATCAGACTTATTTCACATTTTACACATCAATTCTTCTTCTTCTTAACTGGCCATTAAGCACTTCCTTAGGCTGATAAACATGTATGAATCACAGGAAATACACAACATTTATCATGCACAAACAAAGTGCCGAGGGTCGAACGGCGCGGAACAACAATAATAAACTGTGCACTGCCGAGGGGCGAACGGCTCGAACCATAGATGCATCTATCTTCCACGCTCGCGAATCGATCATGCGACGCGGTTATACATAAATACAGGGTTATCTTGCTCGCAAATCATACGTGCGACTCAGGCACTCATAAATACACATATTCACACAATAAGTCCACATTTTTTTATCAAGAAAGCAGTTACCCAGGAAATTGGTAAAATTCTTCTTAAGGAAAAACGAAAAATAGCATTTAAATCTTTGTTTTGAAACTCATTTGTCAAGTTTAATAATATTCAATAATATAACCTTATGGGGAATACAATTATCCACAGAGGAATCAATTCTCTTTCTAAATGATTAAGAAAGGTAAACTCTAGCCTTCTTAGGAAATAAATTACCAATTCAATAGCATTATCAGTCTATTGTTATTTGCAGGATCACATGATATTTTATTGACAAAGTCACAAGTACGACAAGTAAAGCATGCTAGTGGGTCCTAGACTACTCGGACATGGCATAATAGTAGCTACGCACAGAATCTCGTCACCTCGTGCATACATAGCCCCCGCAGATAGTAGCACATATTTAATTAGTTCACCTATGGTGACAATTTTCCCTCACAAAGTTAGAAAGGAGACTTACCTCGCTCCAAAATTCCATAACCGGCTTACAAGCCCTTCCGACGACTCCAATAGACGCACAACGCCCCAAAACTATCCAAATAACGACAAACCAATGAAAATATACTCTAATATTTGCAACAATTCAAATTATATAATTTCTCAACTCCGCTCAGTGAATTGACAAAAATGCCCTCGGGCCCACGTGCCCGGATTTTGAAATTTCTCGAAGATATACCCTACCCATAGCCTTACTAGCTCAAATATACAATTAACTTTAAATTCCATGCTCAAATTCGTGGTAAACATCCGAAATACAATTTCTAGGTTTTTTTTAAAAAAAATTCTAATTTTCCACAATCTTTCATGTTCAATTCCATGCATATACCTTGTATTTAACTTGAGATGAGTTGGAATTATTTCTTGTGATCCTTGACGAACATCCCTCCTTGAAGCTCCCCACAATCGCCAAACCAAATAAAAATAGGAGAACATTAGCCAAGTGCTCGGTTATAAAACATACACTGCCCAGGCCGATATCCGCACATGCAATCCACATCTCGCACCTGTGATTCCGCAGGTGTGCCCAAACCCCCGCACCTGCGGCTTCCTCAGCTCCAGCCAAAACTCGCACCTGCGCCCCATTGTCTGCATCTGTGCCTTCGTAGGTACGGAATTACATCGCACCTGCGCTCCCAGCCAAGCCATCAAAATCTCGCACCTGCGACCAAAGCCTCGCAGGTGCGGTCACACTAGATGACAGCAATCTCAGCACTTCTTCAAACTCCAAACTTGATCCATTAACCACCCGAAATCCACTTGAGGCCCCCAGGACCCCATCCAGTTACACCAACCTGTTCCAAAACATAATGCGGACTTGCTCGAGGCCTCAAATCACATCAAACAATGCCGAAATCACGAATCACAGTAAAATTCAAACTTTAAGAACTTGAAATTCCAAACATCCACATTCGATGCCGAAACCTATCAAATCACGTCCTATTGACCCCAAATTTTGCACGCAAGTCATATTTGACATTACAGACCTGCTCCAACTTCCGAAATTGCATTCCGACCCTGCTATCAAAATTTCCACTTCCGGTCGGATTTCCCAAAAACCTTCAAATTTCTATCTTTAGCCAAATGACTTCAAGATAACCTACGGACATCCAAATTCACTTTCGATCGCGCTCCTAACTCCAGAATCACCATACGGAGCTATTCCCAGACTCGAAATCCCAAACGGACATCAATAACACAAAAATGCTTTCCAACCCAAATTTATGAAATCCTTCTAAAACACTAACTTCCACAATATACGCTGAAACGCTCCCGGGTTATTCAAATCCCGATTCGGACATACGCCCAAGTCTGAAATCATCATACGAACCTGTAGGAACCTTCAAATCCCGATTTGGAGGTCGTTTACTCAAAATTCCAATCTTAGTCAATTTCTCCAACTTAAGGCTTCTAAAATGAGAATTTTCTTTCCAATTTGACTCCGAACTTCCTGAAATTCAACTCCGACCGCACCTACAATTCATAACACCTGAAACAGAGTTGCTCATGACCTCAGACCGCTGAACGACGCGCTGGAGCTCAAAACTATCGGTCGGTTCGTTACATTCTCCCCCACTTAAACAGACATTCGTCCTCGAACGTGCTAAGAACTGCTCTAGAGTTATCTGAAATCACTGTTTAACACCTCAAGCACCTGCCCGTGCTACCACAACCCAGTTGAGTACATTAGCTTGATCAAATCTGAGGATTTATTCTTTTATCCATATAATAAGCTCAGAATCCAGTTCTAACACCTGAAATTTCTCTGCCAGGCCTAGTTCCAATATATAAACACCGTATCAACTACCACACGATATATCAAAATATGACTGCATACCTTTGCTGAATTAGCACCATGCACCGCGTAATTCATCATCTAGCCACCATGACATTCCCTGAACCTTAACAGCCACAATTCTACAAATCTGATGCTCCTAATGCACCTTACAATATATATATACATACAATCCTGCTATAATGCTGACGATACCACCTCAACGGAGGAGATGTGTAGAAATTTCTAACCAATTGCAGAGTTAACCAAACATTGAATCCTTCCTCTTGACTAAGACCACCATTTCATTACAAACCAATAAGGGTAAATGTCCTTCAATGTATTTCACACAATCTTATCGAACTAAATCCCTGATCCAAAAATCTCGTCTCACCCAGTATGAACTGCTCAGAAAACAAATCACCCCAAACATGACCAACAGTCTCACATGATACCACATCGCGTCAATAGGCCACAATTTGAACATGATACATAAGGAAATGACTCATGAAGGGACTACTCAGATCACGCAACTAATATGGACTTTCCTCAGAAAATAGGAAGTAAAACACAGAAAATAGATATAGAGGACCATACTCAACATCACACTGTTGCGGCGTGCAACCCGATCCAAATAACATACTCGTGGCGATGTGCCACCCGATCCACACATAAAATTCGCATAAGGAGATATACACGGATCTGAATTGCTCACCATTACAAATTACTGAATACCGGTCATAAGCACGCTAAGTGCATAATACCATCCTAGGGAGACTGATAGAGCCATATGCTACAAGAATTAAGCACAACTGAGGTGTGATATATATATATATACTCTGAAATCTCAAGAGCCCTCTTGCTCACATAACATCATCACTACGCTGAATCTTAACACATAGGAATTTCTCAAGCCGTTTCACAACTCACACGGCACAATAATAACCTTACATGAAATGAACGAAGACGGAACAACATCTGATATTCCAACACCCCTCCTTGAGGAGCGCTATACTGAAAGGAACACATCTGCCTCACATGAAGCCCATAATCCTGTTTAAGCCCATTCACACACTTCAAGCTGATTCTGCTCGCACCGAACTATGCTAATAGCTTTTACCTGGGTCCATATTAACCCACTTCCTCTCATAATACGCAAGAACAACTATCATAGCCGGGAAAAACACCCCATAATCCACAACCGAGTGAACTGAATGCCCTCCAGGCATAAATTCTCAAACAAGCAATATTGCACTTCCTTATACTTGGTCTAAATCTTCAATCAATCAGTGACTACCTGTCACACTTATACCATCTTCCCGCGGTCACGCTCCCATGACCTACCATGAGTTAAAAAGTCTGCACATCCATACCACCGACCACACTAATGCCGCAAAACACATCAAGAACCCATGACGAGGGTGCAAAGCCTCTTACACCGAATATCGATCTCAGGTGACACTTAAGATAACACCAGCTTACTCTGGACTTTCAAATCACTTTTTCTTGCTCATCCGATCTCATGACATCCTTGTTAACACCGAACCGCAATCTCAATTCTTTACTTCCAGTTACATACTTCTTACCGCACCTAAAATGACAATATGAGATAGCGTAAGAATTCCATCATAACTTCTGAACCACTAATAGGGTGAACACTTCATCATATAGAAACCTTTTACTTACCTCAATTCAAGAGAACCACCATAACACACGAGTGAATTCCCACAATCACAATACATGCAAATCCTTAAGTAGTGGTCTGAACCACCATAAACCTTCCGGGATCCGCCTACACCTGACAGGCCATAGCACTCGAATGCTCCCAAATCAAATCTATTACGGCGGTCGTCAAACCTCGCACACACTGTGCAAACCACACGCATAACGCAAAACACACGCATATCTTATTTTAATCATCCTTAACTGCCTCATAAATAATAGTAACCCCATTAAACTCATAGCAAACTCGATCCTCACTCATCCCGAGTGGCCTTGATTTCATGAGACCATGCTGCCTCAGTCCCACAAACTGTCTCATACCCTCCTTGTGCGCATTCACATCTCCGACCGATATACCCATCCTGATAATCTTTCTACAAACCCGGAGTTTATTTATCTCACTCCTCCAATACTATCCTGCACGCTGAAAATAACGTAGAGCACTCCAACCATTTTCCCTTTCTCTGAAATTACACTGCAAAAGCTCAATTCTTAATCATATTGTTGTCTTTAACCCTTAAACACCGTGTTCTTAACCTCCGAATTTACTAGGACCGCTATTGAGAGTCACCCACTCTGACTGGCCCCGAATACAATCAACTCCAAGGCTTTTCTAGCACATGAACACCCTTTTCAATGAATCACGTGACTGAGTCACTATCCTAACAACTCGCCTATGTCTTAAGCATAAATTCTGAATCTTCCAAAGCCTAACCCTGGTCTAATAGGGCCAACTTTTGCACACATTCATCAAATCCCACGCACAATCACCATTTCACTCCTTTCCCTTAGATGTAATAACTTGCCAACACACAGAAAATCCGCAACCCCATGATAACACACTCCTACAACCCAACTGCAGGTGGTGGGACTCCCCCACTTAGCCAGAAGCTACTCCTTGCACCACTCTAGACCCTGCTGAGATCCTTTCTCCTTTGTTAACATGATCTTGCTCAACCAATCCATCCAATCCTTCCAAATTCTCTTGTTAGAACTCCCTAAATACTCAAATTCCCTAGCATTATTCACACATTCTGCCTCCTACCGAATAGCCACTAGAATCCCTCGCAGAAACTTGCCAACCATACAACCGCTAACCTATTCCCAGGAGATAACCCACCCGTGGAAATCACCAAGTGACACCTTCCAACGACGTTGAAATGCGCACTCTCTATAACACCAATACCCCACCCTAATCCTGCTCTCATTCACCAACTTTACCAGCCCGTCCGCTACTCATGGACATCTACTAAATGCGCTAAAACATCTTCAAATTCACCGCCACATTGCGTCCTTCTTCATTCCTAACAACTCATCCCTGTTGTATCCAACCTTCCGCCGAAATAACCCACATTTCAACTTAAGCTCGTGGACCCAATCACCATCCACTAAAACTCTCAAACTTTCCCTCAAGATAGGCAGTTGTCTTACCACCAAACTCCAGTGCTACGTTGTCACTCTCCAAGTTGTTAAACTCATTCCTTTAAACAACTACCTGACTTCCGTTCCTTACACCTGGACTTTTAGAAATTTAGCCACCGCCTGACACTTCTCACATGCCTTCCTTCATCGTATGCTGTCCAATTCAATATCATTATCTGCTGCTCTTACACCAGTAGATCACCACGACTTCAAACTCTCCGAGGATCATCTTTCTCGAGCTGCCTTCATTAGAAATAACTATTCAGTCCTGAACCACCACGCACCACGATCTCTAACAACTGCTTCTTCGATACTACTTTACAACACTCTGACCCAATGCAACCGAAGAAACTATAGCACCGACAGTTTTAACACATTCTATTCGATCAATGACGACGATATCACATCACAGGTGAATATCCCACCTCACTTGAAAACACCAAGTCTTACTACTTTATCAATCCAAAACCTGACCAATTATAGTCCAAATGCCTTTCCTCTACCGGAACTAAAATGCTGAAATCTCGAAATCACACCCAGAGAAGACCTCCCTTCAATCCATTCATCACCCTCAACATATGGGCAAGCATTCTATCATCATATCGACATCTCGCGATAACCAATCGTAAGCATCATCACTACTTGAGTATAGCCTTAAGGATCTCAGAAACACAACTACTGAGCTGAAACAACACATTATCCTTCTGTAGGGCCACAACAACAGCTCCAACCAATTACACATGGAAAACATCTCGCATCATACCCGTAGCACCATTTCAATTCCTCAAATTCCCGATTCATAGCAAGTTCTTCGCGACGTATAAGATTGAGTAGGAAGAAACGTAGGCATAAGCCTCGGAGGAATCAAATCACACGATGAGGAATCAAGAAGGGAAGTACTCCTAACAGCCATGTAGCCTCTCGAAGATAAGTACAGACGTCTCGGTACCTATCCACAAGACTCTACTAGACTTTCTCATAACTCGTGAAACCTAAGGGAACCTAGAGCTCTGATACCAAGTTGTCACGACACAAAATACATAAGGTCGTGATGGCGTCGGACACCATTGTCAGGCAAGCCAATCATTAAATAGTTAAGCTAAATTTCCTGTTTTAGCATTTTTGAAATCATTACCTTTCACTTTATTACATGATAACTGAATAAAATTCGCTAAGTAAATACGACATTTTAATATTCCATTTATATAAAATACATCCCAAACACATCCCAGAACCCGGTGTCACAAGTGCATGAGCAAATTCTAAGAATTTCACAAATACTACAAAGCTTGTCCGAAATAAAAATTGGACAAGGAATTAAAATGAAAATAAATACAATATGAGGGAGACTCTGTCGGCTACGGGTCACCTCCGGATGATGCAGCTCACCTAAGTCTCCAAGCCGGCCACATCGCTGTGAAAGTACCTGTGCAATAAAAATGCACAGCAAGTGTAGCATGAGTATGAAAACAACGTGTACTCAGTAAGTATCCCGCCTAACCTCAGAGAGGTAGTGACGAGAGGTCGAATTAGACACTTTCTAGAAATCAATTTAGTATAATCAATGTGAGACACTAAGCATGAATGTCATAGGCGATTTATTAAAAACAGGAATAAATAATATCAACTCCTTCCATATTTAACACTTTAAATCTTCGTCATATCAGTTGACAATTTAATTAATAATCAGGGATAGAAACATCAGACTTATTTCACATTTTACACATCAATTCTTCTTCTTCTTAACTGGCCATTAAGCACTTCCTTAGGCCGATAAACATGTATGAATCACAGGAAATACACAGCATTTATCATGCGCAAACAAAGTGCCGAGGGTCGAACGGCGTGAACCAACAATAATAAAATGTGCACTGCCGAGGGTCAAACGACTCTAACCATAGATGCATCTATCTGCACCGCTTGCGAATCGATCATGCGACGTGGTTATACATAAATATAGGGTTATCCTGCTCGTGAATCATACGTGCGACTCAGGCACTCATAAATACACATATTCACACAATAAGTCCACATTTTTTTTATCAAGAAAACAGTTACCCAGGAAAGTGGTAAAATTCTTATTAAAGGAAAACGAAAAAATAGTATTTAAATCTTTTTTTTGAAACTCATTTTCCAAGTTTAATAATATTCAATAATATAACCTTATCAGGAATACAATTATCCACGGAGGAATCAATTCTCTTTCTAAATGATTAAGAAAGGTACACTCTAGCCTTCTTAGAAAATAAATTACTTATTCAATAGCATTATCAGTCTAATATTATTTGCAGGATCACATGATATTTTATTGACAAGGTCACAAGTACGACAAGTAAAGCATGCTAGTGGGTCCATGACTACCCGGACATGGCATAATAGTAGCTACGCACGGACTCCCGTCACCTCGTGCGTACGTAGCACCCACAAATAGTAGCACGTATTTAATTAGTTCACCTATGGGGACAATTCCCCCTCACAAAGTTAGAAAGGAGACTTACCTCGCTCTGAAATTCCATAACCGGCTTTCAAGCCCCTCTGACGACTCCAATGGACGCACAACGCCCCAAAACCATCCAAATAACGACAAACCAATGAAAATATACTCTACTATTTGCAACAATTCAAATTATATAATTTCCCAACTCCGCTCAGTGAATTGACCAAAATGCCCTCGGGCCCACGTGCCCGGATTTTCGAAATTTCTCGAAGATATACCCTACCCATAGCCTTACTAGATCAAATATACAATTTACTCAAAATTCTATGCTCAAATTCATGGTAGAAATCCGAAATACATTTTCTAGGTTTTTTTTTTCAAAATTCCCAATTGTCCACAATCTTTCATGTTCAAATCCATGCATATACCTTATATTTAACTTGAGATGAGTTGGAATAACTTACCTTGTAATCCTTGACGAAAATCCCTCCTTGAAGCTCCCCACAATCGCCCAAACCAAATGAAAAAAGGTGAAAATGAGCCAAGTGCTCGGTTATAAAACATACACTGCCCAGGCCAATATCCGCACCTGCGATCCACATCTGGCACCTACGATTCCGCAGGTGCGCCCAAACTCCCACACCTGCGGCTTCCTCAGCTCCAGCCAAAACTCGCACTTGCACCCCATTATCCGTATATGCGCCTTCGCAGGTGCGGAAATTACATCGCACCTGCGCTCCCAGCCAAGACATCAAAATCTCACACCTTCGACGCCAAAGTCGCACCTGCGGCCAAAGCCTCGCAGGTGCGGTCACACCAGATGACAACAATCTCAGCACTTCTTCAAACTCCAAAATTGATCCGTTAACTACCCGTAATCCACCCGAGGCCCCGGGGACCCCATCCAATTGCACCAACCTGTTCCAAAATATAATGCGGACTTGCTCAAGGCCTAAAATCACATCAAACAGCGCCGAAATCACGAATCGCACCAAAATTCAAACTTTAAGAACTTGAAATTCCAAACTTCCACATCCGATGCCGAAACCTATCAAATCACGTCCAATTGACCCCAAATTTTGCACACAAGTCATATTTGACATTACGGACCTGCTCCAACTTCCAGAATCGCATTCTGACCCCACTATCAAAATTTCCACTTCCGATTGGATTTCCCAAAAACCTTCAAATTTCTATCTTTAGCCAAATGACTTCAAAATAATCTACGGACATCCGAATTCACTTCCCATTGCGCACCCAACTACAGAATCACCATACGGAGCTATTCCCAGACTCGAAATCCCAAACGGACATCAATAACACTGAAATGCTTTCCAACCAAAATTTATGAAATCCTTCTAAAACACTAACTTCCACAATATACATTGAAACGCTCCCGGGTTATCCAAAGCCCGATCCGGACATAAGCCCAAGTCCGAAATCATCATATGAACCTGCAGGAACCTTCAAATCCCGATTCGAAGATCGTTTACTCAAAATCCCAATCTTAGTCAATTTCTCCAACTTAAGGCTTCTAAAATGAGAATTTTCTTTCCAATTTGACTCCGAACTTCCGAAAATTCAACTCCGACCGCACCTACAAGTCATAACACCTGAAACGGAGCTGCTCATGACCTCAAATCGCTGAACGACGTGCTGGAGCTCAAAACAATCGGTCGGGTCGTTACAACAACCAAACAAACACACCTAACAATCACTTAAAGAATTTTGGGGCCTAATAACATCGACTAAATGACAGAATTTATAGAGAAGTGCATTTGTATTTTAGAAGAAAACATAACAGGATTGATTAAACAAAGACATGCAAACTAAGAGAATCAATAAGGCTTAGCTTTATCATGGCAAGTTAATATGGCAATACTGACATTACAGGTTCAATCACTTTGCATGAGATAGCATATTGAGCAGAAAAACACATTGGAGAGAGTTAGGGGGATCGGGTTCTTTGAGGTTATAGGATAAACATATAAGGGTGACATGCCAAACGAGTTCAAAATAGAGCACTAGCCTAAAGGATTTTAAAGCCTAGGAATCCAAGTCATGAATGGTCATGCAAAGTCATATTCAGGGAATGAAAATTAAAGATAAGCCTAATCATGTTGAGTATCCATTACAATACCAGAAAACTTATAGTAAACAAAAACATGTCGACTTCACATCAATAGGATAGACAAGCATCGAACCTTATACTAGTTGGCCACATATGGGAGAAAATACTAGTTATGATATTTACTCTAAAGGTCTCAACTAACATTGAGGAACACATGATTAAGCAAGTCAAAAACACAATAGAGTTACAAATAGCATGGGAACAGGTCATAGCTGAAAAGTAGAACTCTGAAAAGATAACAGGTTGGGAATTAATGTCTCAACAGAGATTAGAACACATTCTGGGTACGAGTTAGTCATCACAAGAGTTAATAACAAAGCAGGAAAGTAAACTCATGCCAGGCAGCAAATATAAACATTTAGGTACCAACATACTAGGCTAAACGAGCTTAAGAGAGCAAATATTGTTCAAGTTAAACACATGTAATATACATGTCTCGGAATTGGGAATTTATGGCAAGTCCAAATGCTAAAGAAGTTCAGAATCACAAAACAATTTCAGTGCGAAAAGGCTGCAAACAGAGATGGCCTAGAAACCTATTGAGTCACACAATTTCAGGGGCATGAGTATGCAGAATATGAACAGAAATGAAAAAGAATGAAACTGCGAAGGCCAAGGATTACCAATTATCAATTGATAAATAGACAAGCAAGAAGGACAACCTCAACAGTACTCTAAACGTCAACAAAGAGGAGTAGAACCCAAAGTCTTAGTACGTCAGAGTTCCCAAGGATTTCAAATGAACCCTAGGCAGTGCTCGCACCAAGAAAGGTCAATTAGTCGAATTTTGGTGGCCTTGGCTTTCAGCCGGCCAAGAGTCAAAGTTCAGAACAATATAGAGTGAATGAGTAAGAGAGTAATGGTTCTTAAGGTGATTAAAGTCTGTTCAGAAGGGAATTGAGGAGGGGTTTATATAGTAGTAAAATTTAAACAAATAAACAAGAAAAACTGTCAATCAAACATAATAAAGGAAATAATAGCAAGCAGAATCTTTGGAATCAGATTAGGAGAAAAATTAGGTAAACCCTAGTTCATAACGGAGAATAAAATAGTAAAAAATCTTGCTGAATCGGACTCATATGGCTTGGTAGTAAGTATATCAGGCCATAAGCATGAGGATAGTACAAGATCGGAGTTGAACGAACACCCAGTGATTCAGCTTTCATAAATAATCAGGTACCTAATATTGTAGCATTGAGGAAATAGTAAGAACCATCATGGGAGCAAGAAAGGAAAGGAGATATAGAAGATTTTCCATGTGATATCGGATTAGGGACAAGATTTGAATGGAGGCGGCTAAGGTTTGTACAGAAGAAGAGAGTGTAGGGAGTATTTAGGGGCGGCTGTTGAGGGAAAATGGAATTAGGGTTTGGGGTTAGGTAATTAAAAGAGGGAGATGGTTTATGGGTCGTTGATCTCAGAGATCAACGTCCAAGATTAAAAGAAGAGTGGGGCGGGTCATGGAGATGGGTCCCGACCGGGTTGGTCACATGGGTCGTTTGGATTGCGCTTTGTGTATTGGGCCAGGGGTTTGGGGTGTTTGGGCCATTAATATGGTCCGAAAATTGGCTTAACTTGGGCTATATTTTAAAATACAAGGAATTAGAAAAAAATAATTTAATAAAATATTTAAATAGAATATAAAAAATACTATTTATGAAACTTAATACTTTAAAACAACAATGGGAAATTATAAAAAAGGTAAAAACTTATTTTGACCTTGAATAGAATGACAAATGCAATAAATTATAAAATATAGGCTATTATTGTAAAATTACGTAAATAACCTAAAACTACTAATATAACTATATGAAATGAAGTAAAAAATATTTGAAACATATATGTTGATGCAAATAATAAATTTGGATAATTAAATCACCATAGAATAATTAATAAATATTCAAATAATTTAAATGCAAGAAAATTAATCTTAAAGCTTTAAAAATTATGAAAAATTATAAAAAATACTTGCATAAATCTTGTAAATTAAGTAATGATACAAAATGACATTTTGAATATATATATACTTATTTAAAAAAATATGAGGGCATAATTGGGTATCAACATACACTAGTCACCTTGTATATACGACGTCCTCACACATAAATCAAATATCAAATAGTCCAATCAAGTTGTAATTCCCTTTAACCAAGGCTAACCACGACACTTAACTCACTCCGCAACCAAAAAAATCAATCACGGCCTTATATTTCGAACAAGCCTCCAAACCAATCGAATCTAGCCAATTATTGTTCTAAACAATTCAAAATAAGCTTTAGAAACCACCCACGAATGAAAAATGTTCGATATTGATCATTTTTGAAAAAGTCAACAAAAGTTAACCCGGCCCGCGTGGTCGAAATCCGAGATTCGGACTGAAACCCCATTACCCATTCACCCTCAAGCTCGAGATGTTATTTGTTTCGAAATCTGGCGTCAATTTGAGGTATAAATCTCAATTTTACATAATCTCTAAATTCTACCCAAAACCCTATTTTCTACCATGAAATTCTTTGATTTGATGTTAAAAACTCATGAAAAGTAATTGAAATTGATTGAAAACTAGTTAAAGATGCTTACCAATGAATTTGAGAAGAAAAAGTTCTTAAAAAATCGCCTCTAGAGAGTTGGGATTGAAAAATGGTGTAAAATAAACTAAGTCCCGATTTTTCCCTCTTATACCCAGCTGCAGACGTCGCATTGTGAATACTTGCGTCGAAAATGCGATGTCCACTGATTGCAAATGCGACCAAAATGATCGCAAATGTGAATGTCCAACATCTGCACAAGCGATCATATCCTCGCAAATATGAAGACACCAACCCAACCCCTTTATCGCAAATGCGATCCAATGACCGCAAAAGTGAGCTCGCAAATGCGAGAACTGCAGAATTGCACCAGCAACTGCTGAGCACCAGTAGTTGCCAGCCCATCCGTAACCCATCCAAAACTCACCTGAGCCCTTCAGGCTCCAAACTGAACATGCACACAAATATAGTAAAATACTACAAATTTACTCACTACATCAACTCATCAAAATAACATCAAATAACGAGGAGTCGATCACGAATATTCTGAATTTCAACTTGAAAACTCAATTTTCATAATTTTTCACATAATGCGTCAAAATGCGCTCGGGTCACCCCGGACCCCAACCAAACGTGTGTACAAGTCCAAAAACATCATACAAACCTACTGGAATTGTCAAAAAACACCGATTGGAGATCGTTTACTAAAAATAATGACTGTGGTTAACTCTAGCCTCATTTTTAAGTAAAAAATCACACTTTCTTCAAAATTTTACATAAAAACTTTTCGGAAAACGGCCTAGATCACGCACCCAATTCGATAAATATCAAATGAAGTTATTAAAGGCCTCAGAACATTGAAATTAGGCTAATACTTAAAACGACCTATCAGATCGTCACACAAACCAATAGTGCAAATGACTATATGGACCGTAAAAATGATTTTTTTAGTGTGTACGTGGGAGGGGGGGAGGGGGAGAATAATTTATAAAGAGGTATTTTTATAGTTGGTTGGTTCGATTTTTTCGATTATTTTTTTGTTTAAAAATAAAATTAAATCAAATCTAGTCGTGTTTTAAAAAAAATTCAAAACAAAAAGTAAAACTAAATTAAATTAAAAAATAGTCAATTTTTTTGTCATTTTGATTCGATCTTCGGTTTGGTTCAGGTTTTTGGTTTTACATGAACACCCCTATTTGTAGGAACGGTCCTACCAAGGTGTAAACCTTGTTTTAAAATACTTCATCAATTTCAATTTATGTGACATAGTTTGAAATGGCACAAAAGTTATAAAAAATAAAGATTTTGGAACTTGTGATCTAATACATGTCACATCTTTTGTTTGAAGATAAAACTAACATTTATGAAAAGCTTGTCATCAAGAATAAACTGAAAAATGTAGAGTTAATTATTTGCAAATTTAGAAATATCATTATTTTTGAAATAAATTAAAAAAAGGATGTAGTTTATATACACCGCCAGTCTTAGTAATTTGATAATGTAAAAAGTTATTTATACTAACATATATATAACTTAAATTATATAAAAAAGTGTGGTACATAAACAGGGAGGTAATTATTTTTATTTAATCAATGCTTCCACCCTCCCAAACCCCAAAACTCACCTTAATAAAAGGAATTGAAACTTGACAGCTTAAAATGTTTTCGAACTAAACGCCACATTAATCATTATTCCTTTCTTTTTCAAAGTCAAAAAGACATTAACTCCAAGCATCTTCTTCACTCTCCCTCCCACATTGTTGGCTCCATACTCCACGGCCACTGGCCACTCCACTTATTACACTACTCCTCACTTTTTACTATCACTCTTCTCTAAATTCTTCGAAAAATACAAACCTCATAAAACAGACATTACTGTAATGTAAACAATAGATTTTTTTTCTTCCTTTCTAGCATGACTTCGAAAAGTGCAAATGGTTACGCCATTAACAACAACAACACACAAAGCTCGCCGCCGACATCGCCGAAAAACCGGCTAAATTCCCGGAGGAGGCTACACAGGCGAGGAAGCTTCCGTCGAAGGCACTTGCTGCTGGTTGTGCCGCTTCTATACTTCTCGGGACTAATCAGCTGCGTGCGGCCACTCTTTTCCCTGCTGCAACCACCTGCAGGTGCTGTATATCGTAGCCATGAGATTTTTCAGAATCTTTGGACCGACATTCAAGCTGATAACTCTTCCTCTATTCAGGTAATTTTTCTTTTGTGGTTTTATCTATTACCTTGCTTAGCGGATCTGAAACTGCCTCTTCCACTGAAGAATCTTCGTGTTAAATTTGGAATTCGTGAAAGCCCTATTGGGCTTTACTTTTGTGAAAGCAAAAGAAAGAAAAGAAGAGAGAAGAGAATAGTGTTACCTCTAGCCTTTTACGGGAAAAGAAAAATGAAGAGAAACTTTTAGTTGAGTGTTAAAAGATCTATTGCTGGTTACTTTCTGCGACGATCCAAAACAGTTCTCCAGTTTTCGCTTGGTCAATAGTTTTTAACTTTGACACGAATTTTGTTAAATGATTTGAAATGAAAACGTAATTTATTTCTAAACATTATTGTAAATGACCACAATTTTTTTGTCGTGACTAATTAGTCCACATTTGATGTCAGTTTAAGCATAAAATGGAGAATAATTTGGGACCAGTGGATTATTTAATAGTTTGGTCCGAATGCATATACTGCAGCTTTCTTCATTGCTTTATATAGTAGACATACACACACATCTGTAAAAAAAAACGCATATCTGTAATTATGTATTTTTTTATAATGTCCTCCGCGTCAACTTGTGTACACCTCGACTACTCTACGTGTTACTCGCACCTGCTCTGTTTTTTTCCATGTCTCCATCCCCTCCTCTCTGTTCTTGCATTACATTGCATAGGAACAGGAGTAATTTTGATTAAATATTGGGTTACTGTAATGATGAATTAGTCCAGTGATTGCGCAAAATCTTGTACATTTTGTTTAATGGTAAGCAAAGTTGTACTGATCACAAGCACTAAGATGGTGCATAGTGTTTACAACTGTAACCTTACAAAAACTCAGTTCCATTTCTAATCAGTGAGGAAATCTATGAGCCTATCAACATCATATACATTCTGCATTTTATACCAGTTAGCCAAAAAGGAAAAGCTTTCTGCATTTTGGTAATTAGCTGAGATGATCTGTCAATCTTATTGTAGCTGTCTTCTGTCTGGATATACAAAAGGAAGCTAAAAGAGCAAAGACACTGTTCCACTGGAAATACTGCCTCAACTAAAGGTATCAAAACAACATGTCTTGTTGACTTGTGCTGGATTTTATTCTTCCTTAGAACAGCTCTCTGCATTGTGACTAATTTGTGTTTATTTAACTTTCCACAATCAGACTGGACTTTAGTGAAAATTTTCATTTTCACAATGAAATGACAAAAATATTATAGGGCAACACAGAATTACCAGTATCAGTAAGGAGGTTTTGGTTTTTGAACCACCTTATAAATTCGTACAGAATATTATCCTGACAGAAATCAAATTTAGCCTTCACCAAGTCCAAATGGATGAAACTATGGGATAGAGTAAATTTCTAGCATTGATAATCAATTTTGTATTTGCTTGTTTTCATCTGGTCAAAATTATTAAGTTGGTGGGCATTGTAGGAATGCAGATAGTTACATTAAATCAGGAAACTAACAAAATGTATTTCCATTTCAGGTTCTCCTGGAACCAATCTTTACTTAATTGTTGATGCCAATGGTGGCCTCAATCAGCAGCGATCATCGGTATGTAATTTCATGAGTCAATATGCCACTGTATTTCCCAAGTAATTTTCTGCTAACCTTTGTTAAAATTGCAAATTTGTTATACTCAATTTTGTACTTGAGTTTTCTATCTCTTATTTTGCTGGATTTATCCATGTTTTTTTAAATTGTCAGGTCTTTACCAGAGTACCATTCAAGTTTGATTTTTCATTGTAAATAAACACCAAGTAATTGTTTTCGGCACCCTAACCTAATTAGAGAAACAACATAGAAGACAGAAGTCATGATGATTGAAATTGGTCGTTTTGAATAGCTAGATGGACCTATACTACCTTGACATGAATTTGATATGCTTATTCAGTTGCTCAAATGTTGGGTAGATCAGGGGCACTACTGGTTTGTTAATTAAGTCAGTAGTAGCTGATATAAGTTTCTAAGCAAGTGTCAGGACACGTTTTTTGGTATTTCTTTATTCATTATTGTAAAATGAAAATTTAGCTTAACCACCCTTGATGCTTTTAGTGCAGATATGCAATGCAGTAGTCATTGCTGCGCTATTGAATGCCACACTGCTTATCCCTCGTCTGGAGTTTCACAATGTCTGGAGGGATTCAAGGCAGGTTTTCAGAATAGTACTTTCCGTTCATGTGTAAATCCTACGAAGTAATGGTTGATAATTACACCTCGTTTTCACCCCTTCTTATTTGATCTCAAGATCTCATACTCTCTGAAATTACACATTTAATTAAATCAAGAACATACTTTACAAAAAAATGGAAGGATGTGCAAGACAAAGAAATGCAATGTTGTGTTGGACTAAGGAAGCTTCCTATATTTGTTTTCTCATTTAGTTCTTTCACATTCTGTGCCTTCTCTCTGTTTCTAACTGAGCATACCATGTGCTGCTACAATGAAATGGGTGTGGGGTAATTGAAGAATATTCCTTTCCATTGGCTTTTATTTCTCGTGTTGAAATATAAATTTAAACTTCATTAACCACCAGAATGCATAGTACAGGTTCAGTCACTACGTGCTTCATCTTGCTGCATGTTTTCTCATGTTAAATCACTATTTTGCTTCGAATAACACCAATAATAGCATTCATTTAACTTCTGTTCTCACGAAGATTATTTTGGTGTTTCCTTTTTTGTCACATTGCAGCGGATTTGCTGATATTTATGATGAGGACCATTTTATATCCACCCTTAAAGATTATATTACAGTGGTTAAAGAATTGCCAGCAGAACTGATGGAGAAATATGATTCCAATATCAGCAATATTCGGAATTTGCGAGTCCAAGCTTGGGCACCTCCAAGCTATTACCTGGAAGAGGTTTATCCTGTCTTGCTTAAGCGGAGGTATGTAGTTTTAAGATTTCAGTTTATCTAAATTTATCACTTGTTCCACTAGTAGAAGACATTCCCAAAAACTTTCTGCCAAATGACCACCGGAAAGCAGCTTGCATTTCTGTCTTCTTTTATGTTTGGAAGGAACAAATTTAGTAGGTTCTAATCCAGCATGCCAGCTTAATACTATCAGTATGTTTTTACACGACTCTTTTGCAATCATGTCAGCCAGGATGAGAAGATACATCATTTTGCATCTCATTCTCAAATTACTAAGATTACATATGCTTATGACGGCTCATTATTATGGGACAAGATTAATGAAATCTGATAGCGTGTATTACTACCTATTTAGAAGCCACAAACGAGAGGAGCTTCGGGTCAACATCTCTGCTTGAGCTGTTTGCTTAAAGCCTTAAGGCTGTCCAACATGCCTACCGACAAGTGGCAGTTGTGATATTTCAGGATTACTATGTTCCAATTTTATTGTAGACGTGTGCAGAATTTTGCTGACCAGTGGACGGAACTTTGCATCTTCCACGTCGGTTGCAGCCTTTTTTAGGTTGCCACGTGTGTGATCATGTTGGTCCACTTGAGATTTCCGTTTCTCACACAGCTCTCGATTTTTGCTTTTATTTTGCTTGACTAACCAATATGTCTTATTGTAGGACTAAAAGTCTAAAATATAAGCTCCAAGGAAAAGCTTCTATAAGTTGTTTCGGTAGTTTAACCAAATTATAATTTCTTAATTTTTTTTAGCAAATTATAATTCAAATTAATATTAAACCTTATGTTATATATTTTTCTTAAAACTATTCAAAGTGTTATAAAATGATAGCTCTTCTGTAAAAAAAAATGCAAAGTTGAATGAAAAATGTTTTTTCTATCTAATCCTAAGTTTTAACTAGTATTCTTAGAGTCTTGTATCCAGCAGGACTCTTTTTCAATTTCTAGTGGATGCTACTTCATTTTCCTAGTAGGAAAGAATGTTAAAGCGTTGGTTTTGATAGAGAAGAATGTAGTTAGCTGTAAATATCACTTTCATTATCCATTCACTAGTTACTTTATATGCAGGGTTGTTCGTATTTCCCCATTTGCTAATAGATTATCAATGCATCTTCCATCTCATCTTCAATTCCTGAGATGCTTTTCCAATTATGAAGCTTTGAGGTTCTCCTTGGCCATATCGACACTTGCAAAGAAGTTAGTCAAGCGCATGATTGAGAGGAGCTCTAACTCTGTTGGGAAGTATATTTCTATCCACCTTCGCTTTGAGGAGGTACAGTCTCTCTTCCTAGTTCTGCTTGCAAAGGATTTCTGGAAATCCATTGACACTATCGATCTACAATCTAATGATGCAAACTCCATCTTACATGTGAAGGACATGGTAGCCTTTTCATGTTGTATTTATGATGGAGGAGTGGTTGAAAAGTCAGAAATGGATGTGGTACGTGAGAAGGGATGGGGGAAGAAGTTCAAACAAAAATATCGTGTTATTGCACCTGGTCTCAACCGCATAAATGGAAAATGTCCTATGACCCCTGTAGAGGTTAGAATTTATTTTTATCTGTTTACCTTCAAATAAAATTGGGCTTCCTATCTGGAGCAAGAAAATGGATGTATCAGTATTACACTACCTAAGTGACATCCTGATCTAACTGTTTTATTTCTCCTCAGGGGAGAAGGTAATTCTTATAAGCTGAATGCAGCTCTTATGTCTAAGGCGCTAAAAGTGAAAATATTGCACCAACGTGCTGTATTTCAGCCTTGAACACCACCCAGTTCTCAATTAGAAATAAATTGTACAATTGAGAAGCTTTTAGAGTAGATCTGGAAGAAATTATTTGTTATACTTGTTAATCTTGGAGTGTCTACTATAAATTGCGACAAGTCAAAATTGCATTTTAGGAACAGCCAAATGTTAGAGGCTGGCATTTCATCTTAGTGCACTCTTTTGCTGAATGTATCTTTTAGGAGGGCTAGGTCTCTATGAGATTTGATGTGACACATGCCAATGTTGACCTTCCGAGGAGTCAGGAAATTGTGAATCATTTTTTTGTTTCTCTGCTCCAAACACTATGTGTTCTCAATGATCTTTCTTGATGAATAGGGGTTGGGGTTAGGATAGATACAGGGAGTAAATGTACCTTTCTCCCTCTTTTTTTTGTTTGTTTTCCTAACTACTCTGGTAATCAAAAGAGGTGAATATATTATTGGTATAACTTGTAGAAGCTTCATGTCTAGCTATCGAACTAAAACCTTATTCTGTTCCTAGCAAGCTTTTAGATAGATAGTCCTAGGGTTTGTTCAATCATTCTACCCCTTTTCATAAAACTGAGAGACATTATAATAATTGCATATGTTTGACCATAAATGCTGAGAAGTATTTTTCTAACTATATTCAGTAAAATCATTTTTCACCTCGTGGGGGCTGCTATCTTGCCAGGAATATCATGAAGTGAAGAAGAATAATGAGAATGCTGCCAATTTTTCCTTTAATGGAGACAAATTTAGAAACAGAAACAAGTAAAGGAAGATCGTATACTTTATCAACCATGATTTTGGGAAAAGATGTTAAAAATGAAAATTTCAATTTTTATTCTTTCAATATGGAATGCCAATTAGTTGAGAGGTTATTTTTCTGATTTTCCTGTTTCTTTTAGTTATTTAGGGAAAAGGCATTAGTATCTATTGTGCTATATCTGAAGTTCCAGGGACACACCTTTACTTTACAGGGGCCCTATTATCCCCTTAACTATTTTTTCCTTATTTTTGCATCTTATGTGTTGACGTGGACCAAGACGTGACAAAACCTCATTCAAGCGCGTAGGAACTTAAAGAAAAAGGTTGTAACCATACGAAACAGCCATGTGTCAGTCTCAAAGCTGATTTTCAAGAGTCCTTCGTCCAAAACACACTTGACTTCATGAACATTTTATCACCCATTTTCAAGAGCTTCAAATCTCATCTCGGGTCTCAAAATTCAACAAAATCTCAGTTAAATTCACACCAATCAAGCTCAAATTTCAACTGCAACTGTACAACAACATCATCACCAAACCAAACCCACAACCAAGAATTTTAACAAACCCATTTTTTTGTTCTTCAAGATTTTTCAAGGTTCAACAATGGTGGATTCGAAATTCTTTCTCCATTTTCAAATCTCAGCAGCAACTAAGGATTTAGAATGAGTTTAGCACTTAATTCTCAACTTCAAAAGTTCAACAACCTCCGAATCTTCTCAGCACCTCCAATTCTTTTTCAAGTTCATACAAGAGCATTAACAATAATTTTTTTAATTATATTTTGGAATTAAAAAGAAAACAAAAAGGATGAAAATGAAATAGATTTAAAAAAATAATAAGAACTTGCGAATTACACGTGGCACATGTATTTCATTGTCTACCAAGAGTTTGGTATCTATGCTACGTTATCACTTAGGTGGTGTTTATTATACTTTAAAATCTTTCAGATGGGTAATAGGACCCCATAAAGGAAAGTTGTGTTCCTAGAACTTCGAGTATAGTTCGAGGGTACTTATGCCTTTTCCCATTTATTTATAATATCAATTTCATTGCTCAAACTGCAGGTATACAAATTCTTGCATTTAGTGCTTCGTTGTAGCCTTCAGTTACTCTTTTGTTTCATTTTTGTTTTTCTTTGTCAGGATAGGTCGGGATGATGCTCAGGGGTATGGGATTTGCCAAAGATACTCCAATTTATTTGGCTTCTGGGAAGATTTACCAGGCCGATAGATATCTAGCACCTCTTCGAAAGATGTTTCCTCTCCTACAAACCAAGGAGACTTTGGCAACCAAAGACGAGCTTGCTCCATTTGAGGTATAAGTTGTTGATGAGAAGTCATTTCTTCTAGAAATAGTGTGTGGGACATGGTTGACCACCTCCAATACCACCATCGAATGCACTAGTATCGAACCAACTCAGTAATGGAGATATCCACTGTCTATTTCTGCTCTAACTGAACCTAAGTTCTTGGACAAGTATTTGTTCGAGGGATGTATCTAGTACATAGTAGTTTAAAATTCTTTCCTCTCCTCACTTTTGTAACTTTTTGCATCTTCTTGATGCCAGCAATGAATTCTACCTACTTCATAAAAAAAAAAGTTTCTTCCCAAGCTACCATTTTCCAAATTACCATGGCTAAGAAATTGAACCAATTCAACCAACATTGATTTGCATCTAATGCCAGAAGCACTTCCAAGTGCCAACAAGCTAATGATTTAGCAGAAGTAATAGTTTGGCTATTTCAAAAATTTGAGAATTTAGTCAGTTTGACATAAAAATAAACCAGCCAACAGGATTCTAGTGACTGGAACTTTCATCGTGAACCATGCCATATCCGTGTTGTGTCATTGGAAATTTTTGGAGTTCTATGCTACTAATTTACTATTTTGTGGAAGCAACTAGCTGATTGTCCAAGCGTGTAAACAAGTTCACTTCATTTCATTCCATTTTTGTTTTATAGGGTTATTCATCAAGACTCGCTGCTGTGGACTACCTTGTATGCTTGTTTAGTGAGGTATTTGTAACCACTCAAGGGGGAAACTTCCCTCATTTTTTGATTGGTCATAGAAGGTACCTTTTTAATGGACACGCCAAGACTATCAAACCTGATAAGATCAAGCTTGTATCTTTATTGCAGAACACAAGTATAAGGTCGGATCGTTTTCCTATAGCTGTCTTCTATTTTCTTTTCTTTCTGCTTCTCGTATAACTGAAGGTACAATCCAGATTTTGTTGCCTGCATTATACACGGATAGGTAGAAGATGTGATCACGAAAAGCATCACTTGCTGATACTTCATGATCCCAAAGTTAGAATTACATGCATTTTTATGCATATGCGGCAACTTATTTGCTCATAAATATGCATATGCGGCAACTTATTTGCTCATAAATTATGATATTATCTAATGGCAAAAGAATTTAATACTGCAGGTAAAAAAAAAAAAGATTTAAGTTTTTTTATTTAACTTCCTAATTCTGTTGCCATTATAGGACTTAAAGTAAGACGTGATCATTTACCTGAATCAGGAAGGATTTGTGCCTCCTTTGGACCAGAACAGTTGAAATGCAAAAAGAATGGTGAGCTCAAATGTGCATAGTAACAAACTAAAGGGCATGAAATGGAATAAACCTACCCCTAAAAAGTTGATCATTTCAGATTGTTTCCGAGGCTAAATCTAACCTGATTTTGAAACACAAGGAACAAGTTCTAGTATGAGTCGATCCTAATACATTCTAGGTTGACTCTTGCCAATCTAGTTTCATCTCTGGGCTTATCTCATCTTTACTCATCCTAATTCTCTTAAATTTCCAAGCAACTTTTTCATAATCGTCAAGAGCATAACATCATTTCTTTTCTTCTTTTTGTTTTCGTTTTTCATAATTGTTATTTTTTCTTGTACTGCTAAACAGCTGGATTGAATTCAAGGGTCAAATGGGATCAATGCTGGCCGAAAGTGACAGGAAGGGCATAATGGTGCCTAGAGTTAAGAAGTCCACCAGAAAAGGTTCTATCTATTCAAATCCTTTGCCTGAATGCAGGTGCCTTTGGGAGTCAAAAAGAGCTACCAACCGAAGCAATTCATACCTCATGGTAGATCGCTTAGATTCGTCCCTGATTTTAAGTTTCCCCTGATTTTGAGCAGTCTAAGTTGATCAACTAATCTGGGATCCTTTTGCAAGCACCATTTACTCTTCTATTTTACTTGCTATTTGCGTAATGGTAACGAAGTTTCCACGTGCTACCATGCTATATCCATGGAAATCAGTATTCCTCCAACTTATCATATTGGGGTCTACCAGTTTATGTGCCAATAGAATGTGGTAGAAAAGATCTGAGGCTCCAAGTCCACTGATTACAGGAACCAAAGATTGTTAAAGCATCTCAGTCGAGATCATGAGAATTTATTTTCCAGTTTTTTCTTAGCCAGCAAGCAGGAACTTTCATCTATCTGGAGTTGATACATCAGTTTCTCAGATCCTAAAGGTTCAGTTATTCTTTTTTATAGTGCAGATTCTTGGTTCTCTGTCTTCTTCTTTGGTTTTGTACTGCCTTCACATTGCTTTTGGAAGTTTGTACTCCTCATACTTACCTATTATAATGCTATAAGTTTTAGTGAATTGGATTTCAGGATTTATCGTGCCAACTGTTTCTACCTTAGCAAGTGTTTTGAGGTTTTTTTGCAGCTTTATATAATATTGGACTAAGATGAACTTAAATGAAACGCCATTAAGACTGAGGATTCATATAATTGACGCCAGTGAGGATTCATATAGTTGATGTCAGCTTGCCTAGGGTATTTCCCGTCAAGAGAGCTGAGAAGGAGGTTGGAACTTCATAGTGGTTATGTAAGGGGGAAACAGAAGGGTTATATCAAGAATCCACGTCTCTAGCCCCTTTCCATCCTACTCATTGAAGCTTAATAATGAAGATGGAAACAGGAAAACGGGGCGGTGCGGGTGCGGGCTGACGGGTCGGGTCGGGTTTAAAGTTTTGCAGGCAGTGCGGGTGCAGGGCAGGACGGGTTGCGGGTCTATGCGGGTGTCTCCCATTATGGTAAAAATTGCACGGGGCGCCCTATTTGGTTGCCCCCATTTAACATATACTCATTTTTTTTTTAAATTTTAACTTGTACCCACTTTTTAAATAATTTCAGCCCCCTTTCTCCTCCTCTTTCTCCTCCTTCGTTTTCTTCTTCTTCTTCTTTCTTCTGCTGCTGTTGGTGCTGCTATGGAACTTCAGTTCATGGGACGATTGCTATATGTTTATCAGAGCTGAAGTTCGCCAGTTACAAAACAAAAACTTCAGATCTAGAGCTGAAGTTTGCCAGTTACAAAACAAAAATTTTCAGATCTAGAACTGAAGTTCGCTAGTTACAAAAATAAAAACTTCAGTAATTACAAACAAAAGCTTTGCGTTAAGACGTGTACAAGTTAAACAAAAACTTCTGCAAGTACAGAACAAAACTTTAGCTACTTCAGCTCTAGAGCTAAAGTTCGCCAGTTACAAAAACAAAAACATCAGTTCTAGAGATGAAGTTTGCCAGTTACAAAACAAACACTTCAGCTTTAGAGCTGAAGTTCGCCAGTTACAAAAATAAAAACTTCAGCTTTAGAGCTGAAGTTCGCCAGTTACAAAAATAAAAACTTCAGCAATTACAAACAAAAGTTTTGCGTTAAGACGTGCACAAGTTAAACAAAAACTTCAGCAAATAGAGAACAAAATTTCAGCTACTATGCTTAAATTCATCAATTACAAACAAAAAAACCTTCAACACACTTTGTTCAACACACTTGCTACTTCAGGCTCGTCTACTAGAATGCTGAAGTTTTGCGTGATTGTCTTTGCTACTTCAGCCCGTATGCTGAAGTTATGCGAAAAAGCGGGTACACTTGCAATTTTTTTTGCAAAGCGAATACAAGTTAAAACGTGACACAAAAAGCGGGTATAGATGCAAATGCCCCCCATTTTTGTGTCTTGCTTGCTCTCTGTTATGTGAAAAAAAATTCATGTTCTTTCGATAATATTTCTAAACATTTTCCGTAATATTAACATAAAATTATGTTACTTCACAAATTGTATTGCAAATAAAAAAATAAAACAATCATTTTTGGAATTACATAATTTCAACAAGTGACCTGATTCTTTGCTAGGGGTCTAGGTTGGTAACTGATATTCTAGCAACTACATGGGTAAGCTTTAGTAAGTTTCTAACGTCCTTCATACTAATCACGCTTATACTACATTTGATCTTGAAGAAGACTAGAATTAATAATGCACGTTCCCATTTTTTGTATTTGAGAACCTTAAATTTCATCTTGAAGAAGACTTTTAAGTAGACTTTTATCACTAATGCACGTTCCCATTTTTGTATTAAGAACCTTCGTATCTGCACCTTGCAAATTAAATGAATACTAATTAGAAAGAAATTTTTTATATATAAATTTCATAATTTATTATCATAAAATTATATATTCAAGAAAGAAAATAATTTTAAAAAGATAGTTAAGTGGTACAGGGCGGGGCGAGTTTGTGCAGGGGGCGGAGCGTGTTGAAACAGAAAACTATGTTATGCAGGGCGGGGCGGGTTGAAATCCCTGTGGGCTGAGGTTGAACCCGCACCGCAACCGTCCCGCCCCGTCCCATTGCCATCTCTAGATGGAAACCTCAAAAATGATAGATCTATGCTCTTCTTTATTTATCTTTTAGATGAACAGAAAGTTACATGACCTCTTCTTTTCCACCTATTAAAATATTTAATTGGGGTATGTTTATTGCAAAATTAATTTAGTTCTCTTTTTATGCATTAAAATTATGATTGTTTTTACCTTAGGCGGTATAGCTATATCATATTTTTAAGCACGTAAATTTTGATCCATCACATTTGTTTGACTAAAGAATTAGACCCTTTGACTAAAGCTTATTTTTAAGATGAATACGGATTATTGATAATCAAGGTAATGGAGAAAAATGAATAATAGACAATATTGCAGAAATATAGAAAATCGAAGTTGATTGTATTCGAGAATCAGATGCCTTTACAAGCTGTATTCCCCTCCCTTATATAGGANCATCCCCATTTCATGAAAGGCCATGGGGATATTAGTGGATGTAAAAATTCCGCTGGTCGATGCATGTTATTGGGAGTCGATGTTGATCACAATTTGCTCGATTGAGAGCTCCTCTGTGAGTTCAAGTCATGCAATAACAACTTCGTACTCTGCTTCATTGTTAGTTATAGGATAACACTTGATAACTTGCCGTGTCTTTTCACCCGTGGGTGATATCAAGACTATGCCTAAGTCGGCGCCTTTTATATTTAAAGAACCATCAGTGAATAAGGTCCATAGGCCTGGATTAACACCGTTTAAGAGTTGTAACTCTTTTTCTACTTCAGGTACAATGCTATTACTAAAGTCAACAACCAAATCAGCTAGTATTTGAGACTTAATTGCAGTCCTAGGCTGATAGATTATTTCATGCTCACTTAATTCTATGGTCTACTTGGCTAATCATCCTGACAATTCCTGTTTATGCAGAATATTTCTTAAAGGATATGAGGTCACAACGTTGATTGGGTGGCATTGAAAATAGGGTCGTAATTTTCTAGATGTCATTATTAAAGCTAAGGTTAACTTTTCCAGATGTAGATATCTAATCTCAGGATTGTTTAACAATTGAGGGGTTTCCTAGGTCTGGCTGGTTATTACAGGAAATTTATTAGAGGCTATGGTCTTATTAGTCGACCTCTCACTGATTTACTCAGAAAGGATAACTTCAAATGGTCTGATAGTGCTGCTCAAGCTTTCTCTTCTCTTAAGTTAGCTTTAACAACTGCTCCAGTCTTGATCTTACCAGACTATTCTCTCCTTTTATAGTAGAAACTGATGCTAGTGGGGACAGGTATTGGTGCTGTCCTAATGCAACATGATCATCCTATTGCATTTATCAGCAAAGGTTTGGCTCCTAGGCACCTTGCTCTATCAGTTTATGAAAGATAACTCCTTGCACTGGTCTTTGTTGTCACCAAAAGGTCTCACTACTTACTTGGTCAACATTTCATGGTTAGAACTGGCCAAAAGGCCTTGAAGTATTTGCTGGAACAAAAGCTGCATACTGATTCCCAGTTGAGATGGTTGGCTAAGATACTTCCTTTTGACTTTGAGATACAGTACAAAAGAGGCAAGGCAAATGTGGCTGCAGATTCACTTTCTAGAGTTGATGGTGCTGAGCTTATGTCATTAATGGTCTTTTCTGTTCAGGATGAGCTTTTGCAGGATATCACAGCCAATTGGACTTCTGATCCTGAGTTGACTAGCCTTATTGGTTCCCTTTAACAGTCTCCCCAAAATCACTATACTTGGATTAATAATCAACTACGGAGAAAAGGCAAGCTGGTTATAGAGCATGATTTTGGCTTGAGGCATAAAATACTCACTCTTTGGCATTCCACTCCTTCAGGTGGACACTCTGGCATTGATGCCACCACAAGGAAAATCATGGCTTACTTATACTGGAAGGGTATTAGGCAAGATATCTTGGATTTCATTCACAAATGTGATGTTTGCTAGAGAAACAAATATGACACTTCTGCATATCCTGGGATGCTTCAACCTCTACATATTTCCTCACTACCTTGGGTTGATATTAACATGGACTTCATAGAGGGATTACCCAAGTCTAAAGGGAAAACTGTCATTTGGGTCATCATAGACAGACTCACTAAATATGGTCATTTCATTGCTCTTTCTCATCCCTATACTGCCTAGTCTCTTGCTCAGGTTTTCTTGGATACTATCTTCAAACTCCATGGGTTTCCAGCCTCCATTACTAGTGATAGAGACCCCATTTTTGTCAGATCATTTTGGAAGGAGTTCATGTCCATTCAAGGGATCACACTGCAAACTTCAACTGCCTATCATCCTCAAACAGATGGCCAAAGTGAAGTACTTAACAGATGTCTAGAAACTTACTTAAGGTGTTTCTATTCTAATTGTCCTACTGACTGGAGTGCTTTCCTGTCCATAGCAGAGTGGCGGTACAATTCTACTCCTCATTCTGATATTCATACTTCTCTTTTCGAACTCCTATATGGATATCCTTCCCCTCTACATCTTCCCTATCTTCCTGGTGATTCTTCTGCTGATAATGCTGAGGATATCATGCTGGTTTGAGAATTTAAATTACAGTTGGCTAAATTTAACCTCTGTCGTGCACAGTAATGCATGCAAGCTCAGGCTAACTACCACAGATCTGATAAGGAATTTCAAGTTGGAGATTGGGTCTTTGTTAAACTCCAGCCTTACAGACAATCTACTCTTTCCATTTCTTCTTACCATAAGCTTACTTCTAAGTATTTTGGACCTTATCCTATTTTTGAAAGGATAAGGGCTGTGGCTTACAAATTATTACTTCCCCCTGAGGTTCAAATTCATCCTACTTTCCACATCTCTCAGCTCAAGTTTTTCTTTGAGCTTCCTGCAGAAATTATTCACCCTCCAATCTTGGACTTAGCCAGTCCCTTGTGTCCACAACCTGAAGTTGTATTGAGCAGGCACCTCATTAAGAAAGGTAATAAAGTTGTGGCTCAGTGCTTGATCAAATGGAAGGACTTGGATGCTTCACAAGCTACATGGGAGCTTGCTTCTGATTTGCGCACCAGATTCCCTGCCTTCACCCTTGAGGACAAGGGTGTTGTTCATGGGGGGAGGGGGTATTGATACACACATTTCAGCTAATGCCAACTAGGATGCCAATTAGGCTTTATTTTGCATTTTAGTTATAATTTTGAATTTCTGGTGGCGAGAAAGTCGGTTAGGAGTTCAAATTTCAGCTTATGCAATTAACTTTCAAATTCTTAGATAAATAGACCTATTGTAATAGAAAATCACATGTTATGAATGATATATCGAAAATCTGATCCATCTCTCTCTCTCTGTTCATTTCTTCTCCTTCTTCTCTCTTCCTTCTAATTTCTCCTTCTAGTTCACTGTTTCATTGCCTTAGATACCAGCATTGGGTATCAGTTTTTCATCTTCCTTTCGAGTTCAATTGTCGGAGATTCAAATATATTAGAAAGCAGTTTAGGTCCATCTTTTCTCCTCTTCTCTGTTATTTGCGATGTTACTTTTATGGTTGTGATTGAAATATGTTGCTGGTCTATTTTCTTAATTGTTTGTTGATTTTATATGTGTTCGTCAAGTTTATCATACGACTCAGTTCTGGTTTTTGGATTTAGTTCATTAATCAAAAATTTTGGGTTTGAACTTTATTCATGAGCATTAGTTCTTTAGTTTCCTTCTGTAGGATGTTTTTACTATATATTAGAACTTACTTTGTTTTTACTTCTAAAGAGAAAAACATATTCTGATCTCCAATTCCATACAACTGTTGTGTTGGATTTGTGCTGAATATTAAAAGTTAATTTACTAAGAAAAATGATGGCGCATTAATCTAATTCACGTGATGCTTCTGCTGGGCTAACACACATATTCTTTTCTCATGGAAAGTTGTCTTGAATTTTGTCCTTTTCTAAAGATTTCAAGAGTAGAGTTCTCATTTTGTGGAAGTCAGTTCTGAATCTAAAGCTATGATGGCCTGTACCATATTTTAAGTCACCTTTTAATTCTATTTTGTTGTTCCCATTTGTTATGCTTGGATGTCCGTATGTTTAGGTGTTTCATTTGTCATTTTGGTATATATTTGTTAATATGTTATTTTTCTTTTCTTCTCTTTTTTTATCTTTTATTTATATATTTAGGTGTGGACAACCTTGAACCTCCTTTGTGGTTTTTTTTCGTATTGTGTGTTTTTCCATAATTAGAATATTTTTAAAAGCCCACGAGATCAGGTATGCAACCGTACTAGTTATGGGACTCGGGAATGCCTAACACCTTCTCCTCGAGTCAAATGAATCTCATTTCTTAGTCTCTCTGGTGCAAACTGCTCTAGAGCCAAATATGTTTTAAGGGAAAATTGCTTTTAAATGGTGACTTGGCACACTGAGATTATATGCCAAGTGACGACTATGAGAAAATCCCTTTTAACCAAATGTTTTCGTCACTTTCAATTGAAAACCCTTTTGAGCTTTAAAAACCACTTTATATCATTTTATAGAGGGTTAGTGAGGTGAAAAGAAGGTGTGACAGCTTAGCGACTCTGCTGGGGAGTTGCAGGTTCGAGCTGATAATTGATCTTGTTGACTTTTTAGAATATTCGATTGAGGTGTTTGTTTTCTTTATTTTCTTTGTTTTTGTTGTTTGTTTGTTTTATTTCCTGTTTTTGTTGTTTATTTGTTTATCGCTTTTTATTATATGTTTACTGCTTTATCAACTGTCGTCATTTGCATAACCGTGAGTCTTCTTTCTGCAATAAGTCTTCTGGAGTACGTTTGAGCGTGCACGGCCTTTTCGTGAGTCACCCGTAGGGATGCTTATCGGGTGGATCAGGAGGTTATTTACTCTTAACGGTTTGGCTTATCAGTTATCAGTTTTTAAATGTATTAATCCGCTAGGCATCCGATAAGATATCAGGCGGATTGATATTGATTTAGCTTTTATCGGGCAGTTATCAGGCGGTTATCGGTTTAGTTTCAGTTGATTGAAACTTAACATACTTTAACAGTGTTCGGGAGTACATCCCCGAGACAACAATATAGTCAATATTTGTCATGCAAATATATCAATTAAATTACACCATGAGGCCATATTACTAGAATCAAATACTGTATATCAAAAGAGAAGTAATCTATAGAGATCCATCACTGTACCCACGATGAAAGATTACTTTGGGCGAAATACCTTATTGAAAAATAAACAGACGATACTTCTTTTATCTTCTCATATTACATTCAAGTGGATGGTAGAGGATTGAAAAGTGCACAACAGAATACACCAACAATATCATTTGAACAGATTTCTTAATGTTTAAGAAGATGACAAATTGTAAAAAAAAAAAAAAAACACAATTTGGTTAAGATTGAACTTAATGTCACTAGTTCAACACATCCCTTCAATCCAAAAGTAGGTCGCTACATATTCTTTTTGGTACCTGAGTATGGGTCTTCATAAGAAACTTCAAGATCATACAACAGAACAAAAGTCAAAATTGCACATTAGAAACTCTTCGCATTAAGCGCATTGTATTATCTACGCTGTAGTCAAAATCAGGAAGTTCTGACTAACCCTCTACTATTCTCTAAAAACCCCATCCTCTCTCTGTCACTTCTTCTTACTTCTCCAAACATGGAAATTATATCTTTCAAAAATCAAAATGAGTCCAGAAATCAGATATCCTGTCAAACAAAGTAAACCATAGGGAAGGAATATGACTGATCCACATCCATAATTCGTTGTTCCCATTTGTTATGCTTGTGTCACGACCCAAACCGGAGGGTTGCGACGGGCATCCAGTATTTTACTCAACCGAGTACCAACGTAACATATCTTTCTTTTCGTATTATCATGGGTAAATGCTCCAGAAAGGTCACCATTACATAACCGAAATAAAACATAAGGAAATGCTAGATATAGGACGACCCAACATGATATAGAAACTTATACATGTGACATACATACCCATAAGGTTGACATGAGGAAATCTTAAAATAGATGTTAATCCTCTTTGAAACCCTTGAGGAAAGATTAAAATAGATGATCATGTTCAACTATGTCTACTAAAAGGCTAAGCGGGCGTTGCAAATATAATCCGGGTATTTTGCCCAGAGTCGAATCCCACAGGAACCAACGTATCAACTGTTGTTGTTAGATTACCAAATTCTCAATAGTCAACTTCCTCAAATGTCATGACTATCACTTGGTGTTGTTTAAACTACTACAGCTTAATGAAAATATTAAAACTAAAGATTAACTACAATAAGGTGTAAGCAATTGTAATAAAGGTCTAAGGTTATGATTTCCCCGTTGGTGAAATTCTTTCTTGTGTATTTCCTATAGTTTTGACTTAGTTGTCTCTATTAATCATGAACACTCCAGTTATCATAAATCTCTCTCAAGTAATTATGATAATTTACTAGACGCACTCTCTCAAGTTACGCTAGATAGATTGCATTACAATTCACTTTAGATTGCACCCGAGGTATCGTTATCTCTAATCCAACCTCTAAACCCTCGGTTATGGATCTCTCCTATACTCCGGGAGTGGTGTTGTTCAAACAACTACCTAAATATGCACTCTCTCTCAAGTAGATGCATAATAAATATGAACAGCTAATTAAGGGCCCTTCAATCAACTACAACGAGAGAACAAATAGAGATTAACAACCAAGCAAAACTATATTAATATCACAATAAGTTCATCCCAACGGGTTCCACCAAAACCTTAGAATAAATAAATTATCTACTCATGATCATAGTAATCAAATCCAAAATAACTTGCATAATTAAATTACAGAGTAAGGAATAAAGGAGGTAAAAATCAATGTTTTGATCTTCTGAGTAGTGTTCCACAATCTCCTCTTGTCTCCAATGGAAAAAGTCACTCAAAGTTGCGTGTTTGAGTATATTTATATGTTTTGGGACAAGCCCGAAACATGTAGGATACTTCTAGTCAAACCGGGAAACACTTAAAGCCTTTAAAACTCGGATTAAGCCTGATCTTGGGTCGGGCATTACAAGGAAAACGCCTGGAAAACGCCAGGTTGCACCTGGCTTTATGTGTCTAACGCCTGGATAACACATGGTATGACCAGGCTTTATGTGTCTAACGCCTGGATAACACCTGGTAGCACCTGGCTTTACATGTCTAAAGCCTGGCTAAAGCCAGGGTCACTCATTTTGATTCTTGAGCGCATTTTTGACGTTTATGCATCCATTTAGCTCGGATTCCATCTCCAATTCATCTACACATGAAATAGACTCCATTATGCTCAAACGAGGTATATTTTTACCATTAAAGCACATAAAATGTAAGGCACATAATGCGTTAAACCACAAATTATAGCCACACATCAATAGATTTTTATGGTGTTCTCTGGTCGGGCTCTATGTAAAAGTGAAGATAGAGACGAGCTAAAACCAATATATAAACTTTTGAAAAGTCAAAGAGGTGCTAGCTTGGCACCCTCGCATTGGCCCATTTTCCGACGCTTATATCTTTTTATTCAGATGTCGTATGAACGAACCGTTAAGAACATTGGAAACTATATTCCAAGACCTTAAACTTGGTGTATATATGTCCTAATAAGACCTCATATAACACACGAAATGTATTGCTCAAAAAGCTTTAGTGACACACCAACTTGTCACTTATGATGTCTGCGCAGCCTCGCGAAACTGCAAATATCTCTCTACTCCTATATCGTATCGATGGAACGTTTAATGTGTTGGAAAATAGAGTCGTAAATATTTAATTTGGTAGGTAAATCATCCCTTAGTTCCAAGTATATCGGGAAAAAAGCTCAGCTATATTTGACCTAAATTTCAGCATAGTTATGAATGTAACTTGTGATGATCTTTACCAACTTTTGTTCCACAACTCGCTTGACTTAAAAACAAAACACATGACTATCATAAGACAAGAATAACTCATAACATAACCTCCTTATCATTTGATCACCCTAGTATCACTCCAAAAGTACATGTTATAACATTCCCAACTTGCCGACTTTCGACGAAACTTATTTTCTTCAATTTGTTTAGCTTCTAAGCCTTCCAGCCCTTTTGCTACTTGCAGTCCATGATCTTAAATATTTGCAAACTCCATGGTAATATGATTAACTTAATTTTTGTACTTTCAGAGATAATCTCATTTCAGAGCTTACGTCAATTGACTTACGACGTACTTTCACATAAGAAACTATGGGGTGTAACAAGTTGGATGTCCGTATGTTTAGGTGTTTCATTTGTCATTTTGGTATATATTTGTTTGGAATGAAACTAGACAGTGGGAAAAGGGAAAATGCTAGGCCCGTTAGTGATTAAACTGTTTACATGCTTTAAGATTGGGTTCGGTCTAAATACATGAAAAAGATGAGTAAGAGGATATGAGCATGAATTAAAATTTTCTTTTATTTACTTTATTTATTATATTATTTGCTAGGAGCATGCCTAGGCCGACCACACTTGGGTGGGCACGCCTTAGGATTTTTGTTTTAGTTTTTGTTGAGGCGAGAGGTTGTCCCTTTAGTCGATTATAGTATCGGGAAATGCCCCGAAAAATATTGTAAATATTTTGGAGGTTGTGACGAGCATTGTGGAGGAAGAATAGTATTGGCTAATATAGAATTGTTAATATGTTATTTTTCTTTTCTTCTCTTTTGTTTTTTTATTTATTTATTTAGGTGGGGACAATCTCGAACCTCCTTTGTGCTTGTTTTTTTTCGTTTTGTGGGTTATGCCTTAATTAGAATATTTTTAAAAGCCTGCAAGATCAGGTATACAACCGTACTAGTCACGGGACTCGGGGAATGCCTAACACCTTCTCGCTGAGTCAAATGAACCCCCTTTCTTAGACTCTCCAGTACAAATTGGTTTAGAGTCAAATATGTTTTTAAAGGAAAATTGCTTTTAGATGGTGACTTGTCACACCAAGATTATATGTGAAGTGACGAATTTGAGAAAATCCCTTTTAAACAAATATTTTTGTCACTTTCAGTAGAAAATCCTTTTGAGCTTTAAAAATCACTTTATATAATTTTAAAGAGGGTTAGTGAGGTGAAAAAATGGGCGTGACAATATTTATGTGCTAGTTCCAATTTCATGGAATCTAAAATTTGAGCTTTGAAAGATATATACAGTTTACACGTGACTTATGTAGTTTGGTGCAAAACATAGATTCTTTGTTATTTGTATTATCTACTTTAATTTATGTATGGGCTTAAAGATGTTGAGTTATGGACACACTGCGACAGTGGCTTTAATTTTGTTTCGTTCAGAATGGACATTATATTGGGGGAACTGAAATGGTTACTGAACTGGACATTATTAGATAAAATTGTCACGTCTTCTTTTATGATGTTGAGTTGCTGACACTGTTCCATGAGAAAATGAGTACTAATAGTCATGTTAATGTGTCAGCATGGATATCCGCACATGGAATCCATGGGGACTTTTTTGTATGTGTACTAAATTATAAAGTTATTTACCATAAATATCTAAAGTTTGCTATTTATCAAAGTTGATGGGATTTTTTCTACAAATTATATACATTCTTGATTAGGACAGTGTTTGTCTCTCATCTCTTCTATCTTCCTTTCTTTCTCCTCTCCTCTTTTTCTGTTCTCTGCCACCTCCATCCTAATCCCTGTCGCAGCCAAAAATCAGCCAATTACAACTCTGAATCAAACCCCAGTACTTAATTTGTATAGTTAGCGGCCAAATCAAAAGACCTTATTCGACTTCTTCGCAGAAATTGACTTCGGAATTTCTGACCCAAGCCCAGTAAATCAATTTCAATCGCCTCCAAACTTTGGATTCAGCTTCGTATTAGTGTTTCCAAGAAGAATCTATATTATCCGGTTGAATTTTCACACAAAATTTAGGTCTCAGACGAATCCGATTTTCTTCAAGTGCGACAATAGTGCTTTTAATGGTGGACCTTGAACTTTCTCCACCCCAAATCTTTCAATTTTGATTAATATCATTTTTTTAGTTCAAGCGAACACAAATAAGTGCAAATAAATCGATTTGGAATTCATTTTCTACTTTTCTTTCTTTAGCAAATCGAGCAAGAAAAGAAAAATGTATGATACATCAGCATACAAATTTCACATAAATTTAATACAAAGTTGATACATCCACAACAACATACAAATTAAAAACAAACCGCATACAACTAATTATATAATGTACAACTTATTTACAACTTATCCATAACTTTCATACATCATTCTTACAAGTTAAATAAAACTGCAACATCATACTAACTTAAATGAAACTTTTCATATAAATTTTATGTTAGTCAGCACAAGCCCATAAAGCAAAACGAAGAAAAGTAGCAGCTATTTGTCTTTTGCATGTTTATTATAGTATATTGAGCGCAAGCATGTAGATCTCAACAACTTTTTTGATAGGGCAACTTGTTAGCGATAGAGAAACGATAAATTCTTGATGGCACATGAACACTTTTCTCGCTTAGAAGGGAAAAGTAAATTAAACTAATGAGCAATCTATGATGCCATAGCAAATTCTCAATTCTTGTGAGCATCTTGACGGAAAAAGCAAAAATCTTTGCAAGTCAAACATCTTAATATAACTCCACACCCTTTCATTACTCTCTAACTTGGTTAGAAAGATACTTGCACAGACACACACTTGAGAACTAATACAACGGATGCAACCACATTTGATTGGTCAAATCCATTCTATGAAATTAAGAAATAAGAATCTTAAAGATTCTGAAAAATAGCGTGTAAAATTTCTGACCTCTGCAGAGGACAGTCTTGCCATACTTCAAATGTTTCTTACCTTTTTGGTGTCCTTTAAAACTTCTAAACTCGCTAAGAAGCAATGGAAAAATGAAAAACAAGAATGAAACTAATCATTTCAATATGATTGTCACGACACGATTTACCCTCCGAAAGGTATCGTAACGACACCTAGTCTCTACGACTAGGTAAGCCTAAATTTGCAGAAATAATAGAATCAATAAAATAAAGACAGAAAAGAACTTAAGTAGATATAATATAGCCGCTCGGCATGTACAAATTTTGATTCCCAAAACCCTGAATATAACATTAGTCACAAGCTCTATCACAAATGCTCTATACAACGTACGGAAATACATGGAAAAAAAAATCTATTTAAGTCTGGGGGAAGGTGACTCGAGGGACTCAACGGACGCGGCAGAATTACCTTTCGATCTCCTCAAAACCGCTGCTCGGACCCCTAGCCTCGAAACAAAGTGCTGGTACCTCGATCTGCACATGGAAAACATGCGCATGAAAGGACATGAGTACACCACAAATTGGTACCTAGTAAGTGCCAAGCTTAACCCCAGTCAAGTAGTGACGAGGTCAGGTTAAGGCTCTACTGGATTTTTATAGTAAAGCAGTTTAAAATTTAAACAGAGAGATATAATAAGCTAAGGCAAAACAGTAGAAACAATGAGCTGAAAGAAAATAGCAACAGGGAGCCCTCGGCTCAGCACAACGTATCTCACAGTAGCAAATATGCAATGCAGTACAGGGGAAAGGCTCTCGGAGTCTCGTCCGTAGTCCCAATTTAAATATGCAATGCAGTACAGGGGAAAGCTCCTGGAATCTCGTACGTAGTCCCAAATTAAATACGCAATGCAGTACAGGGGGAAAGCTCCCGGAATCTCGTACGTAATCCCAATTTAAATATGCAATGCGAATGAATACCAGATACAATTTATTTAAACAGTTCGGGAAAAATCGCAGGCAAGAATACAGATAAAACTACCTAAACTTGGTGCACGTAATGACAATTAGGAAAAATTCAAGTAAAACAGGTAGACATGCTCCTTCCTAATCCAAACTACACAGTTAGTACATGAAACAATGAAATAGGAATAAAATTGATTTATGTCATGGAAGGAAAATGGAGTTTTAGCAACAATGGCCCGTGTATGCACTCGTCACTCACGTACACGGCGCTCATATAACAAATAAGTATCAAAACAACCTAAGGGGAAGTCCCCAACACAGATTTAGGCAAGCCACTTACCTCGACTGCGCTACTCAACTCAAAACCACGCTCTTGCCACGAGTATCTGACCCCGGGTGGCCCAGATCTATTCAATCGATTGCATCTGGTATTCNTTACCTCGACTGCGCTACTCAACTCAAAACCACGCTCTTGCCACGAGTATCTGACCCCGGGTGGCCCAGATCTATTCAATCGATTGCATAATGTAAATATCACTTTAAAGAATCAAAATAGCTAATTAGTTCGAAGCTACCACGCGAAATTAGGAAAATTATCCAAAAAGTCCCCGGGGCCCACGTCTCGGAACCGGGTAAATATTATAAATTCCGAACATCCATTCACTCACGAGTCTAACCATATAAGAATTACTCAAATCGAATATCAAAATCCCGATCAAAACTCAAGAACTTGGACTAGGAACTTTACCCAATTTTCTCCAATCTTTTCACCGTAAATTCGAATTTAAAAGGGTAGATTTAAGAGTATAATCATGTAAATTAGTCTAAATCGAGTAGGAATCACTTACCTAAATTGCTCAGGTGAAAATCTCCCCAAAAATCGCACTTCCCGAGCTCTCAAGTTCAAAAATGTGAAATATGGCTTAAACCCTCGATTTGGGGTTTTAAGATTCTTCCCAGTTCTTTGCTCTTGCGATCGCGTACTTCCAGTCACGATCGCGAAGGGTATTCCAACACGCGCCTAAAATTCCTCTATGCAAATGCAGAGTACTGCTCGCAATCGCGGACCTTATCTACTCTAAGCTACGCGATCGTGGTTGGCTTCACGTGACCGCGTAGAACAATACTCAAATCTTCCGCTGCCTAAGGTATTCTATGCGATCGCGACATGGGCTATGCGAACGCGGAGACTAGTCTGCCCAAACACTGCGATCACAAAAAAACTTGTGCGATCGCATATAACAAATCCTGCCTGCCTCATCTTACTCTACGTGATCGCAGATGAACTCAAGCGATCACAATGAACAAATGACTGCTGCTGTAAAAATTAGAAAAACCAGCAATAACACTTAAGGCTAAAATGACCGTTTGAGCATCTGAAACACACCCGAGGCCCCCGAGGCCTCAGCCAAACTTACCAACCAGTCCTAATACCTCATTCAAACTTAGAAAAACCAGCAATAACACTTAAGGCTAAAATGACCGTTTGAGCATCTGAAACACACCCGAGGCCCCCGAGGCCTCAGCCAAACTTACCAACCAGTCGTAATACCTCATTCAAACTTAGTCGAGCCTTCAAAACACATCCCATAATATCAAACTCACCAATTATGCATGAATTCAAGCCTAAGAACTTATGAAATTTCCAAATTTCACAACCGATGCCGAAACACGCCAAAACATAGTCTGAATGAACTCAAATTTTATGCACAGGTCATAAATGACACTACGGACCTACAACCACTGTCGAAATTTCATTCCGAGTCCGATATCAAAATTTTATCTATCGGCCAAAATCGTCGAAATTCCAACTTTCGCCAATTCAAGCCTAAATCTACTACAGACCTGAAAAACACATTCCGAACACGCTCCTAACCCCAAAATCACCCAATGGAGCTAATGGAGTCAACAAAACTCCATTCCGGATCCGTTTTCACATAGTTCTAACTGCGGCCCAATTTCTAAAGCTTATTTCACCACTCAACGTTCCGACAAGTCCCAAAAGCAGAAATAGACATGGGGAAAGCAGTTATTCGGGGATTGGGGCGCTAAATCTCAAAACGACCTACCGGATCGTTACATTCTCCCGCTCTTAAAAAAATCGTTCGTTCTCGAACGAGTATAGAGACATACCTGAAGCTGTGAAAAGATGAGGGTACTGACTGCGCATATCCTGCTCGGTCTCCCAAGTCGCCTCCTCGACCGGATGACCCCTCCATTGAACCTTTACTGATGCAATTTTCTTTGACCTGATCTCTCTGACCTGTCTATCCAATATAGCTACTGGCTCCTCGACATATGATAATTCCTTGTCCAACTAGACTGAACTGAAATCCAAAACATAGGTCGGGTCACCGTGATACTTCCGGAGCATAGAGACGTGGAATACCGGATGAACTCCTGCTAGGTTGGGAGGCAAGGCTAACTCATAAGCAACCCCCCAACCCGCTGCAATACCTCAAAAGGGCCAATAAATCTCGGACTCAGCTTACCCTTCTTCCTGAACCTCATGACGCCCTTCATAGGCGATATCCGAAGAAAAACCCGATCACCAGCCATAATTGCCAAATCACGAACCTTCCGGTCCGCATAGTTCTTCTGCCTGGACTGATCTGTGCAAAGCCTTTCCTGAATCACCTTCACCTTGTCTAGGGAATCCCGGGCAAAATATGTACCCAACAATCGGGCCTCGCCCGACTTAAACTATCCCACTGGAGACCTGCCATGTATACCATACAAAGCCTCATATGGTGCCATCTGAATGCTGGAATGGTAACTATTATTATAAGCGAACTCTACAAGTGGCAAGTATCGGTCCCATGACCCTCCAAAATCCATCACACAGGCACAGAGCATATCCTCAAGAACCTGGATCGTACGCTCGGACTGCCCGTCCGTCTAAGGGTGAAAGGTTGTGCTCAACTCCACCCTGGTGCCTAACTCCTACTGAACGGCTCTCCAGAACCGTGAAGTGAATCGTGTACCTCTTTTTGAGATGATAGATACTTGAATACCGTGGAGGCGCACAATCTCCTTGATATAAATCCCGGCCAACCTCTCGAAGGAATTTGTAGTCAACACTGGAATGAAATGGGTTGATTTGGTCAGCCGATCCATAATCACCCATATTGCATCGAACTTCTTCAAAGTCCGAGGAATTCTAACCACGAAGTCCATGGTGATCCGCTCCCACTTCTACTCTGGAAGCTCAATCTGCTGAAGTAACCCTCCCGGTCTCTGATGCTCATATTTGACTTGCTGATAGTTGAGACACTTGGCTACAAACTCCACTATATCCTTTTTCATCCTTCGCCACCAATAGTGTTGTCTCAGATCCTAGTACATCTTCGCGGTACCCGGGTGGATGGAATACCGTGAGCTATGGGCCTCCTCAAGAATCAACTCCCGAAGCCCATCTACATTGGGAGAACACAGATACGGCCATGCATCCTCGTCACGCCATAATCGCCAATAGTCACATCCCTGGCATCACCCCGCCGAACTCTATCCTGAAGAACCAGAAGATTGGGATCGTCATACTGGTGCTCTATGATACGGTCATAAAGAGAAGATCGAGAAACCACACAAGCTAATACCCGAAAAATCTCAGAAAGATTCAATCTCACGAACTGACTGGCTAAGTACTAAACATCCAAGGCTAAGGGCCTCTCAACTTCCGGAAGATATGCCAAACTCCCTAAACTCTCCACCCGGCGACTCAAGGCGTCAGCCACCACATTGGCCTTTCCCTGGTGGTATAATATAGTGATTTCATAGTCCTTTAGTAACTCCAACCATCTCTGCTGGTGCAAATTGAGGTCCTTCTGCTTGAATATGTGCTGCAAAGTCCGGCGATCAATGAAAATCTCATAGGGAACACTGTATAAATAATGACGCCATATCTTCAGGGCGTGAACAATCGCTGCCAACTCGAGATCATGAACTGTTCTTATCATGCACCTTCAACTGTCTGGACGTGTAGGAAATCACCCTACCGTCCTGCATCAACACCGCTCCAAGGCCAATCCTCGAAGCATCACAATAGACGGTATAGGATCCTGAACCCGTAGGCAATACCAACACTGGAGCTGT
Organism: Nicotiana knightiana; assembly: GCA_005239525.1. NCBI lineage: Eukaryota > Viridiplantae > Streptophyta > Magnoliopsida > Solanales > Solanaceae > Nicotiana > Nicotiana knightiana. The sequence goes on from ML369124.1 coordinate 53,105, forward strand.
AGTCAGGGCTGTATTGAGCTTCTGAAAGATCTCCTCACTTTCCTCAGTCCATTTGAATGGAGCACCCTTTTGAGTCAACCTGGTCATCGGTGCTGCAATGGATGAAAATCCCTCCACAAAACGGAGATAGTACCCGGCCAAACCAAGGAAACTACGGATCTCAGTAGCTGAAGACGGTCTAGGCCAACTCTACACTGCCTCCACCTTCTTTGGATCTACCTTGATCCCATCACAAGACACCACATGGCCTAAGAATGCCACAAAATCAAGCCAAAATTCATACTTAGAAAATTTGGCATACAATTTCTTCTTCCTCAAAGTCTGAAGCACAGTCCTCAAATGCTGCTCATGGTCCTCCTGGGACCGAAAATATACCAAGATGTCATCAATGAACACGATGATGAAGGAATCAAGATAAGGCCGAAATACAATGTGCATCAGGTGCATAAAGGCTGCTGGGGCATTGGTCAGCCCAAATGACATAACAAGGAACTCACAGTGGCCATATCTGGTCCTGAAGGCAGTCTTCGGGATGTCCAGCTCCCGAATCTTCAACTGATGATATCCCGAATGCAGATCGATCTTGGAGAATACCCTGACACCCTGTAACTGGTCAAATAAATCATCAATGCGAGGCAATGGGTACCTGTTCTTCACTGTAACCTTATTCAGCTGCCGATAATCAATACACATACGCATCGAACCATCTCTTTTCTTCACAAATAATACCGGAGCACCACAAGGTGATACACTGGGCCTGATGAAACCCTTATCAAGTAACTCCTGCAACTGCTCCTTCAACTCCTTCAACTCAGGAGGAGCCATGCGATAGAGAGGAATGGAAATGGGCTAAGTGCCCGGCAACAAATTAAAGACGAAATCAATATCTCTGTCGGGCGGCATACCCGGAAGATCAACTGGAAAAACATCGGGATGGTCCCGCACAACTATAACTGACTCAAATGTAGGGGTATCAACACTAACATCTCTCACATAGGCTAAATACGCATCACACCCCTTCTCCACCATCTGCCCAGCCTTAAGAAAAGAAATGACTCGGCGGGGAGTATACTTGATGCAAGACTAAATTGCATAGTTTAACATGTGATATACCTTAAATTTGAGGTGCATTAATGATAAAAATACACTTGTTATGTGCTTAATGGAGTTTATTTCATGTGTAGGTGAACTGGAGATGGAAACGGAGCTAAAGGGATGCAAATACGTCGAAAAATACGCGAAAGGAGACACCCGGGCGATAGCCGGGCAACAGAGCCCTACAGCCTGACCCTACCTGGCGTTAGCCAGGCCTTTGGGTCCAAACACCCGGGGTTCCCAGTTCGGCCAAATCCGAGTTTTGACGAGTTTAAGTGTTTCCCGGTTGAAATAGAAGTCTCCTACACGGTTAGGGTTCGCCCTAAACATATAAATAGACTCTTAAAACACAACTACAATGAGATTCGAAGAGATTAGAAGAGATTCGGACGACAAGACATCAATTTGTACAGATTTTCTTCATNAGTAACTCCTGCAACTGCTCCTTCAACTCCTTCAACTCAGGAGGAGCCATGCGATAGAGAGGAATGGAAATGGGCTAAGTGCCCGGCAACAAATTAAAGACGAAATCAATATCTCTGTCGGGCGGCATACCCGGAAGATCAACTGGAAAAACATCGGGATGGTCCCGCACAACTATAACTGACTCAAATGTAGGGGTATCAACACTAACATCTCTCACATAGGCTAAATACGCATCACACCCCTTCTCCAC
>ML369126.1:1033-26639 GCA_005239525.1 Nicotiana knightiana
TCATGCTAGACACCAATGTATAGATACTCGTCACCATGCCTATACATCGTACTCGACAATTAGCAAGTAGCAAATAAGACTCAACTCCTATTCCCTCAAGCTAAGGTTAGACCAAACACTTACCTCGGGTCCAAAATATAGCAATCAACCCTCTAACACCGCCTTTCCTTTAGAATTCAACTCCGTAATGGTATTATCTAGACATAATTAACTCAAGTATATCAATAAGGATTCAATAATTCAATTACGTAGCCTAATTACCCATTTCCATGCATTCTTCCAAAATAACAAAATTCGACCTCGGGCCCGCTTGGTCCAAACACGAGGCTCGGACCAAAACCATGTCACCCATTCACCCACGGGCCCGAATATATAATTTGTTTTCAAATTCGACCCCAAAACGAGGTCTAAATCAAGAAAATTCAAAAGGGCCTAACTCTACCCAAATTCCCAATTTTTTAATCTAAATTACATGTTTAGGTTTAGATTCCAGGGTGAAATCTTGTAAAAAGAAGTTAAGGAGTAAATAAAATGAGTTAGAAATCACTTACTAATGTTTTGGAGAAGAAAGAGTGTTTGGAAAATCGCCTCTTATGTTTTTAGGGCTTTGAAAAATGAAAATAACTAACATTCCCGTCCATTTATACCCCCCCTCAGGTCCCCCACCNGAGAAAACCAAGAAAAATAACTGCAGTAACATGCTTTACTATTTTGGCCATAACTTTCTATAAAGATGTCCAAATTACACTTTCTTTTCCTTTCTGGAAACTAGACACTAAAGGCTACAACTTTTATCTTTGAATCATCTCAAAATTCCTTGTAAATCAAAAGATATAGGTCTCCAAAGTCAGACTAGTGGCCCAGCTCCTCCACCGGGACCACGAAAAATCGATCGCGGCCGCGAAGCCCTCAGCGCGGTCCGCGAAAAATGACCGCGGACCACGGTGGTAAGTTCAGGGATCTGAGTTCTGTGACCTTCAACAACTATATTTAAGCCTAAAGACCTCCCGGGACCTACCCGAAACTCACCCGAGCCCTCGGAACCTCAAACTCAATGAACACACGACCTCAAAATCATCCTACGGACTTATTCGAGTAATGAAACCACCAAAATAACATCAAAAACAATGAATCAAACCTCAAAATCACTAGTTTTTCTTCAAACTTCATAAACTTTCAAATTTAGAGTTTTAAGTCCGAAACACGTCAAACGACATCCAATTTCAACTAAACTTCACAGAAATATCTTAAACCACATATAAAACTTGTACCGGGCGCCGGAACCAAAATACGTGCCCGATACCAACACATTCTAACCAATTTTCATTTCACTTTTCTTTATAAATTTTAGAAAAATAATTTTACTCAAAAATTTATTTCTCGGCCTTGGGACCTCGGAATTCGATTTCGGGCATACGCGCAAGTTCCATATTTTCCTACGGACCCTCCGGGACCGTCAAATTACGGGTCCGGGTCCGTTTACCCAAAATGTTGACCGGAGTCAAATTTACTCATTTTAATATCAAATTTTAGCATTTTTCACAGAATTTCATATTTAAGATGTTCGGCTACGCGCCCGGACTGCGCACACAAATTGAGGCAACTAAATATGAGGTTTTCAAGGCCTAGGAAGCACGGAATGGGTAAGAAACTAGGTGATGACCCTTTGGGTAGTCACAATATCATCTCAGCCACTGTGGAAAAAATCATCAACGTATACCAGCTGATCAGGTGGTGGTGCGTATATAACGCCGTAACCTTTTTCCATATGCCATATACGTATTATATACATATATATGCATATATAACGCCATCTGGTCATGTGTCAATGTAAATGAATGCAATGCATTAGAAGTACGTCAATAAAATTTCTCGGAATGTCATAAGACCATTATGCTTTTGATTAATATAGTAAAGTAAACTTTATCCACTTACGTATTTTTTGAGACCCATGAATAGACGATAGAATAATAATACATATGAGGAATCAAGAACACAGGAACCTCTAGTATTTCTATGAATAGAGTCGTTTATGGAAATTGTGCATTTTCTCGTTTCATTTGTATCGCATGGATCAAGCCAAAAAAAAAGAAGGGATAGCCTTAACATACCTGAACCGATTCTCTTGACAATCCTTCTAACACACGTAAATTTTAACAAAACACGTAACGACGGATCGAAGTGAGGGAAATTCGTATGATATTCTTGAGAAAGATTGTATCGTTCTCCCTTAGAATTGCAAATCCCGTTGCTATTACACAGTATAACTTTGTAAGAAATTATTGAAGCAAATCATGTTGCTATTGAAAATATGATCTTTGTTGAAGCATTTTCATCTGTTAGTAAGTATGACCATCTTCATTTGGTGATTACTTTTAGAGAAGACTTTGTATTAGTGGGTGTGGGCCCCACTTGTGATGCCTAAGCCACAAAAATTCCTCCAATGTGCCACATTACCATATAACTTAAGAGTCACTAATTTGGTCAAATCTTGCTGCCACATTGGGGGAGAATTTCCCACCTAATAATATCCACAATTCCTTAATTACATTGTTAATCTTCCACCAAAAATCCACAATTAACCAAATTAAGAATTATCTCAAATTACTTAAAATACTACTCAATTTAACACACTTTATACACCTTATTATCATGGTTATGTGGTACCTTGTATGACACTAGTCCATAAATACGGGGTATTATAGCTTGGACCGTATTTTATCCCCAAATTGTCAAACTTCGACTAACTCATTTTCTTCCACTCGCTCACCCTCTCACCTTCACGAATTTAATTTTCACTTGTTTGAACTAGCATAATACTTATAATCCCAAAATAATCTCATTCCCAAACTTACGTCGATTAACTTACGCCGAAACTTTAGCGTACGAAAATGCGAGATGTAACATCTCATTTTTGAGCTTTCACTAATTTACTTTTGACGTACTTTCATGTACGAAAACGTGGGATGTAACATCATTCCCCTCTTTGGAAAATTCTTCTTTGAATGTTGACTGATGCACTTATCGTTATCATAACCTATAGCTCTTGCGAATAACTTAATACTCTTCTTGTCCTTTAGTCAACTGTTCTTTGAATAAATCCAAAGTCCAGGGCATTCCCCCCTTTAGGCCTCTTTTTCACACCATGACTTGTGGTCGGAATCCTTCTAATCTCGTAACTGTTGCTACCTTATGTCATGCAGCCTGTACGACTCTGACCTTGTAAGAGCGCCTATGTGACTCTTCTCTCCTTTTTCCTCCGGCATTTAGCCGATCTCTAGGACTCACTTTGTAAACATATACAGATCTTGATAAGATGTCCCTCTGGGCATCTATGGGTATACTGAAGTTCTTCGCTCGGTACTTTGTTGAACTTACCAATATTGTTATACCTTATTTCATAGATCCGTTTATCCATCCGTATAACTTTACTGCCATAACTCTTACTTTGATTTACCGTTACTGTGGTCTATTACCAAACTCCAAGTTACTCTCATTTTTATCCTATATGCACAAAATCTAAGTCCTTTAATGCTTCTTTATTATTGTTCCTCTTAATAATGATGGTCTAATCTCATCTCATACTTTGTAACTTTTATCCATCCATTGTTGATTCACCTTAATACCGATAACTTGACCTCTTATGTAACACTGTCGCTAGGGCTCACATCTCATCGGGGAACATCTGAAATGATTAAAGTGATCCACTTGGTGGCGATACCATGCTTCCATAATCATATTTCATAGCATCACAATGTGATTCATCATATGGGGGTTATTCTAATCACGTATAACTCATGAAATCCCCTTTTTCTCTTCAAATCATAACTCAATCGAAGGCCCAAATGTCGTTCTTTATCTATCACAATTACACCCTCATTAGGGCAGCATTCCATCTTTTCTAAATGCTATTAGTCTTAGACTCCTTTGAGTTAATTCAGGCTATATCGAGCTTTGTATAACTTAGAGAAACCATAAGCTCTTCTTGTTTTCATGGGCTTAATCCTGAGGACTTATCCATTCTCGTCACCTTCTCACTCGCCCTTTCTTATCCTTACTTCTGTCTTCCTAAAACCTTATCGCTTTACCATAATTTAGCTTGCGACCTACACATATCTATTTATATTATTCACCATCTTCCTTCAACTTGCTTGCACCATAGATTTCCTTATGTTATTCTAGAACATCAAGCTAGACATCACATCATCTTCAACTCTTCTTTTCTATCTTGACTAGATCTATCGGTACCTACAAACCATAGGCTGGAAGATATGCCACTGACGATGCCTCTATCATTCCTGGATACTGAATCCCCATGCTTCTAGCCGTCTATCCGAAGTATGAACTGTTCACAACCTTCTGCATTTGAGTATCTCGTACATTGTTCACCTTTACCATAAAATCTCGCATCATATCTTTTATATCTTTCATGACCTCCTTTCCACATAGGTATAATTCACATCCACAACTTGAATTTCTATTATAACACGTGCACCTTTGGTGCATACACAACCCGGTGGGAGCTTCATACTAAATTCTTATAAGGCTGATACTCTTCTAACTGGATTTATCGTAGAGCCGTCATAGAATAAAGGCTACTATACTATCTCTCTTGTACCTTTGATATTAAAAGTGATTCTGCAGTGTTCTCAAGCATGATGTCTATAACTTTCTGGGTCCGATAATCATACTCCTAATTTACTTAGTTGATGTAACTCTTTAGTTGGTTGTATGATTGTCAACATATATGTTGCTTGGATAATACTCCGAAATCTTAAGTGCGCTCATAACGTATTAACTCTGGATCGTTGATCGAATAATTCCTTTTCGTACCTTCTCAGCTTTCTTTAAACGTAAGCTATTACTTTTCCTGGTCTTTCTGCCTCCTTGTTGCGTGCCTACTTAGCTCATCTTAGTTCCCACGCATGCCGGAAGTTCTGTGCAAATCATATCTCAAATATTACTTTTGATTTTACTTCCCGTTCATTAGCCATGGTAGGTGCCACTTTCTTTTTGAGTGCATATAATTTTGTAGAGAGATTGTTTTTACATGACCATTTATCCTTCAAGTTACCATATTTAGGTTGAAGCCTTCCTCCTTGTTTCCTTAGCTAGTCATTTATTGTAGTACTTAGGGAGGACCCTCTGACTCTTGTAAAACTGCAAGCTTATTACATCGTATACTCGACGGAATTTTTTTTGATGTCCTTCCTCGCCTATAATTATCTGTAGTTACTTACCTCCACACCCTTGTGCTTGTAGGGTTGGTTCTGAACTGATATTTTGACTGTCTTCCCAATGGCTTTCTCTTTTGCTTCTGTAACACTCCTACAGTACCTTTAACTACCCCAACTCCTATCTGAATATATCTCAAGGGTCACAAAGTCATATCTGCGAGACTAAATTTACTATGTTGGGGGTTTCACTATGTTTATCTTGCATGATCTGTTGATTTGTCTATATCCTCTTGTCTAGGCATGACTAGGATCTTCCTGAATCTGCTACTTTTTGTTGGCCCTATTCTCATATCAATATTTCACGTAATCTTTCTTGGGTTATTTCCGTTGTCTTAACATACCTCTCACACTGGCTCCTTATTTATCCACAACATCCGGGCAAGAACCCTTACTTTATTTCCTTGACGTCGTGCTTGCATAATTTTCTGGAATGTGGCCTATCTGTAGGATTTGGATAAGTTTTATCTCCTTCCTTTCTCATTTTTATCGCATTCTTCCTTTAACATTCCATAGTTATTAGAACTACTTAATTCTGACTTAATGCCACATCACTCCATATCCCCCCTTTACGGGAGTATTAAGATTTAGTGCTGCGATGATCTATGTATAGATGTTTTACCTCTTCATCTTTGGCATCTTTTCAGATCATTGATGACCCTTAATTGCCTAGCGGTAATCCTTCTGTACCAAGGATAACAAATTTACTTCCTCGCGAGGGTGTCACTTAGTATAACTGGCACATACAGTCCCTTAAGCTTAACTTTGCTCATATTGCTTGCTTTAGGGAAGCGTCTTCCTGAATGACCATTCTCTAAATTTCTCATGAATCGTTTTTTGTTGTCCATTCTATTATTGCCGGAATGAAATCTGAAATTCGCATGATGTCGACCATTTATCAAATCACTAAGTCCCTAATTCATGTTTGGTTTATCTTGTGCACCAGCCCATACTGATTTCTATTATTCTGGGGTCTAACTTTTCCTTCCGGTAGTCGCGTCGGAGCCACGAACTTATTTCTCGAAATGAGGATATGACTTTATGGCCTATACTCTTTTGTTGTCTCAAGGCCTGTCACCTCTCACCCTTTCCTTCACTTGACTATAGAATCTGTAATACTGTCATCTTTTTGATCTACCGTTGTCATCCATGTATCACGTCTTACTCATAATGCTTCATTAAGTCTATTCTTATTTCCCACTAACATTTATGTCTATCACTTTGTTCTGTAAACTAGAACAAGACATTCATTTTCTTTTCGCTCCGCTTGTTCCATCTACTAGCTCTTCAGGTTACCTAACATTCTTTCTCTACTAGGGACGGGAGCCACACTAAGGTAATATTTATCCTATCAAGGATTATAGTGCCTATTTTTGTAGTACTCATATCTAGTTGTACTATTTTAGAGTGCACCCTCTGGGTGTCTCACAAGGAGATCTATTAGCACATTTTCAATATCCTTCATAAATTTCAGCTGACGCTAAAAATCCATCCACCATTTTGGGTTACCCTAACCCCAGCTAGATCCTGATATCTTGCCTTTTCTTATACTACTTCTGTTAGCCCCCATAAGGCATAAATGAGATGGGTGTGGCCAATTGTACATACCTCTGTTATTGTTGAAGGTAACTAAAAAGGCTTATATTCCTCTATCTAAATTGTAAATACTGATAATCTTCATTAGTTGGGTACCTCGTACACTTTTTCACCTTGCTTCTTTTACTTGTTGAAACTTATATCTACATCCTGAATCTCATTGCTTTTCACTATATGGGTAGATATTCTTACCTTAAAGCTCCTTATCAAGAAGCTTACACACATATTCTGCTGAAAACTTCACATTTACTCATCATAAGCATGATGCAAAAATCGAGTTCCTCTGACTCAACTCTTCCATAGCTATATATATTACCAATTGACTTTCTAGATGTAGGTATCGTTGTATTACGAATAAGATAGAGTTTAGGAAATTGAGTTCTTACAATCGGGCTCTACCACACGATCTAGAATAAAAAGAAAGAGTGACAGTCTTAAATAACCTGTAGCCTCCTGCTTATAAGTGTGGTGAACACACCCATAAACAAGATTTTACTAGACACGTCTTGTAGACTCCCTAGGACAGAACTGCTTTGATACCACTTTTGTCACGACCCAAACCGATGGTCGCGACAGGCACCTGGTACCTTACTCAACCGAGTACCAACGTAATATATCTTTCATATCAGGCTATCATAAGTAAATAAACCGAAGAGGCTACCGTAAGATAAGTAGAATAAACATGAGAGAATACTCGACATAGAATGACCCAATATGATATAGAAACTTACATACATGACATATGGGCCTATAAGGCCAACATGATCATTTGTAAACTCAAAATATAGGCTGATAAGGCCATACAAGTATCTGTATACATGACATCTGTCTACAAACCTCTAAGAATACATAAGTATCGTAACGGTTGGGATTGGGCCCCGCCATACCAATCAATACATGTCCTAATTATACTGACCAAATAAGCAATTCCGGAGCAAATGGAGCATACCAACACCTTCCGCGGAGCTGATAACCTACTTGGAGGACTCTCAACCTGTGTATCGGGACCTGCGGGCATGAAACACAGTGTCCCCAGGCGAAAGGAATGTCAGTATAAATAATATACCGAGTATGTTAGGAATGAAAATCAATAAACAATAAACATGAGAGAAACATGGAGTAAAAGACTCAACATGTAAGTCTGAATACTTTATGAATCATTAATATTTATAATACCATGCAAATGCGTATAAATGACGTACCATGCATAGGTATATGCGTACATAAAATCATCAAGCCTCTAAGGGCATCCTATCATATCATCTCGGCCACTGTGGGCAAAATCATCAACGTATATGAATGCAATGCAATGCATTAGAAGTACGTCAATAAAATTTCTCGGAATGTCATAAGATCATTATGCATTTGATTAATATCATAAAGTAAACTTTACCCACTTACATATTTTTTGAGACCCATGAAAAGACGATAGAATAATAAGAGATACGGGGAATCAAGAACATAGGAACCTCTAGTACTTTTATGAATAGAGTCATTTATGAAAATTGTGCATTTGCTCGTTTTGTTTGTATCGTATGGATCAAGCCAAAAAGAAAGAAGGGATAGCCTTAACATACCTGAATCGATTCTCTTGACAATCGTTCTAACACACGTTAATTGCGACAAAACATGTAACGGCGGATCGAAGTAGGGGAAATCCATATGATATTCTTGAGAAAGATTGTACCGTGCTCCCGTAGAATTGCAAATCCCGTTGCTATTAAGCAATATAATTTTGTATGAAATTCTTGAAGCAAATCACGTTGCTATTGAAAATATGATCTTTGCTGAAGCATTTTCATCCGTTAGTAAGTATGACCATCTTCATTTGGTGATTTTAGAGAAGACTTTGTATTAGTGGGTGTGAGCCCCACTTGTGATGACTGAGCCACAAAAATTCCTCCAAATGTGCCACATTACCATATAACTTAAGAGTCACTAATTTGGCCAAATCTTGCTTCCATGTTGGGGGGAATTTCCCACCCAATAATTATCCACAATTCCTTAATTACATTTTTAATCTTCCACCAAAAAATCCACAATTAACCAAATATCCACATAATTAAGAATTATCTCAAATTACGTAAAATACTACTCAATTTTAACATGCTTTATACACGTTACTATCATGGTCATGTGGTTCCTTTTATGCCACTAGTCCATAAATACGGGGTATTATAGCTTGGACCGTATTTTATCTCCAAATTGCCAAACTTTGATGAAACTCATTTTCTTCCACTCGCTTATCCTCTCACCTTCATGAATTTGCTTTTCACTTGTTTGAACTAGCATAATACTTATAATCCCAAAATAATCTCATGCCCAAACTTGCGTCAATTAACTTACGACGAAACTTTAATGTACGAAAATGCGGGATGTAACATCTCATTTTCGAGCTTTTATAAATTTACTTTTGGCGTACTTTTAGATACGAAAATATGGGGTGTAACATTACAGGCAGCCATACACTAAGGGAACTAATTGAGGGACCACTTGACAAGGAAGATTTAACCAAAAATATTAATAGTATCATTACCAATAAAAACTGGAATCTATATGCACTACCATATGACTTACCAAATAAACTATTGGACATCGTACAACAAACTACATTCCATTCACTGAACAACTAAGCGACTCTTTATTCTGGAAAGAAACGGAGGATGGAAACAACTAACCTCTTCACTAGGCTCGCAGAGACTACCCAACTACAAGAGCCTTTCAACCACTTCTGGTTATGGAAAGCACATCACCACAACAAACTAAAAACATTCCTTTGGCTTCTACTACACCAACGACTACAAAATACAGTTGTGCTCAACCAAAGCAACATAATAGAGGGCAACTCATGCAAACACTATGAAACAGAGGAAAACACATACCACATATTCTTCCAATGCCCCTTCGACAACAGCATATGAGGAGAACTCAACATCAACCCCACACACTCAAACCAACTAGATTGGATAAAAGAAAATTGTACCTCCGATGCGACCATCCTTCTACCAAACAATTTTTCAATACCGTTGGATATTATCACACCTATTATCCTTTGGCTGCTAAACTGTAACCACAACATTTTTAATAATGACTCGCACCATATTGATAGCAAAACAACAATTACGTACGCTATAGAATACCTCTGCCTCAGAAATCAGAACTTCAAACATCCAATAATGTCTTAAACGCCGGTAAGTTTGAAAACCCCACCACAAAACATCTATAAACTCAATATAGATGGTGCACACAAAAAAAACTCCAACAAGGGAGGAGCAGGTGGAATCATCAGAGATTCTGAAGGTAAATGGATTGATGGATTCTCCTACAATATAATGGTCTCATCACCCATACAAGCTGAAATCATCACCCTATTAAAAGGATTGGAACTTGCATTCACAAAAAATTGAATCCCGCTTACAGTGGAAAAAGATTTCCAGGTATTACTAAACCTACTACATGACAATTCTCAAAATAAAGCTAACGCTAATTTTTGTTATGATTGCAGGTCCCTACTAGAAGCACTAGACTAACTGGAAGTTAGGCATGTCTACTGTGAAGGAAGCCAAGTGGTGCACAGACTAGCGAAGTTTGGGAGCAACTGCAACTCACATACTAATGCCGAGTGTTGCGAACACTTCTTGAGTGAACCGCCTTTATTTGCTTTATCTACTTTCCACAAAGACTTTCTAGGGACTGTTTTGATAAGATCAGTCTGGCACTGTAATAACTCTCTTTTACTTTGATGCATAATAATAATAAGCGTCCCCGAGCTCCTTTTATAAAATAAAAAACCTTCTAAAAATAAAAATAAAGGTAGAAATTTAAAATTAAACTTAAAAGAGAAAGGAATAAAAAACTCACCCACCCACCTCTTGAGAGCTTCTCTCTCTAGGGGATTAAGAAATTTTGCAGCGACTCGACAATGACTGCCTTTCATTGTGTCACGACCCAAATCCCATTGTAGGCATTAAATTTTATTGAATTTAAATCCATAATTTTTTGGGCCGTGTTTAAATTCAAGGTATATTAGTCCAAACAAATATTATGGGCCAATATAATTCGATTAAATATATTAGTCCAATATATTTGGGTTAAATAAATATATCCAAATTTATTGGGCTAGCCCATGTAGTTGGGCTACAAGTGATTATCCCACTTTATTAAGCCCAAGGTGTTATCTTCCTAGATGCCCAGTTTGGTGCCACGTGTCAAATGACATGGCACGCCAAGTCAAATGGAAGAGCCAGTAAGATCATGCCACATGTCAAAATGACAAGGCATGCCAAATCAAGTTAAAAGACCAATAAAATTGTGCCACGAGTATAGGTGACATGTTTTGGCCAATCAAATACGACCTTGTCACGCTTCAATCTGATTGATTGGAAAAAGTTTGTTCTCATCACAACTCTTCTTTTCCACAACTATAATTAGGGGTGTTCATAACTTAGAAAAGGCACGAGGAATCATAACAAGAAGCAAGAGAGAGCTCATGGATCAAACACCGAAAAATTTCTCTACAAGCTTGAAGTTTCAAGAAATCAAGATCAAGTCCAAGAAATCGAATTCAAGCTCAAGAACGAAGAACGAATCAAGGAACACCAGTTCAAATCAAAGTTGTGCTAGTTGAATTCAAGATCATCGTTCATAGAAACAAGCATAAATTCATGATCAAGCGTGAAATACCTTGAATTTATATTAGCAAAGAAGAATCAGAGGATTCATAGAGATTGTACACTCATATTACTTGAAATTAATTACTACGATTGTTGCAATATTTTTCGGTCTCGATTATTTTTCTTGACCTAATTTATTGTCTACAAATTATGGCACGCTCGGTGGATAAATCTACCTCTCATCTCATCTTTTGGATCATCAAAGTTCAAGAACATCGAAATGTCTTCAAAAAAATTAACTCCAAATCAACTTTCACTAAGGCAACTAATTCCAAGTTCTATGTTGATTTGAAGAACATCATCGATGTTACCTTTGGAAGCTTTGGACTAGTTAAAAAGAGAAAAGAAATATCTTTAGGACAACAAGCACTCCAAGGGTCGTCCGTATCAAGCCCTGTTTTCAGATTTTTCCCTCAAAATGAGCAAGATCCTCCACGAACGCGCCTGAAGGGGGAAGCGACATTGCTGAAAAGATTAAGAAAACTCTAGCTCTGCTTAACCTCTCTGTTGCGAAGGAAGATGATGATACTTCAAGTGATGGATCCTCTCCATTTACACGACATAGATTGAGCCAATAGAGGATCAATCTATGTGACAATCCATGCTACTCTCTATCATCCACAACAATCATTCAAACATTTGTGATGAACGTTTCATCTGTGAGGAGAAATCGACAAACTTGACATAAGCAATCACTGGCTTGACCAAATGCATGCAAAATCAAGATGCTTGAATTGATAAGTTAACATATAGGGTAGGGCACTTGATGGAAGAAGAATCCATCCATGCACCTGGCTAGGGCCCAGAAGTTCAAGAGATTGATCCTCCCCCATGACAAATTGCATCCGTTAAGAAAATCCTAGTCTCTTTAGAAGGAATGATTCCAATCAATCAACTAAATGAGTTCATTGAAGGGACTACAAAAAATATGGAGTTGCTTCTAAGTTCTCTCTTACATAGGTGAAGCCATACACTGCAAGGATCGATACGTTGAAGATGCCTTCTAGCTATCAACCTCCAAATTTCAAAAGTTTGATGGAAAAGGCAATCTAAAGCAACATGCGGCACACTTCGTTGAGATATGCAACAATGTTGGGACTTCTGAAGATTACCTCGTCAAGCAGTTTGTTGCTTGCTAAAATAAAATACTTTTGATTAGTATACAATTTTCGAGGCTGGATCTATTGATAGACGCGATCAACGAGAGCAAGAGTTCCTTAACCATTTTTTTAGCACAAGGTACTGTGAGCATAGCGGAACTCAAAGATGAAGAATTATTGGAGAATAAGCAAATCAATGTTGATCAGCCTGATGATGATAAAAGTTAGATGTTGGTAACCCGTCGTAGGCACCACAAAAGAAACTCATGAAAAGAATCAATAGAACAACTAACAAGGAAAATGATGGTAAAAAGACCAAGGAAACAACATCCAATTAAGCATATGAAGATAGGAAAAATTCGAGGTGCACCACCCTCAAAAGACACAATATCTAGTGACCTTGGAGGATTTCTTGCCAAGTTGTTCCGCACAATGATTTTCCATAATGGGTTCAAGGCCTCTTGTTGCAATGCAGATAAATGAGAAGGAACGAGTGATAACTTACCGTTGGCACTTTCTTCAGAAAAGCCCATAGAGTCCATTCCTCTAGAAGTTAATAATTTCGAGAAAAAGTCACATTCACGATTGATGACCTTCTACTTGGTGACCCTCCTCATAATTGTCCGTTTTACATAGTTGGATATATGTGCGACAAAAGGGTAAATCAAATTTTGATTGATGGAGGATCCTCAATGAACAATCTTGCCAATTCGCACCGTGAAGCAACTTGGCATTCCCGTGGATAAACTCTCAAAAAGCCGCTTGGTGATTCAGGGATTCAACCAATGGGGAAAACAACCATAGGCGTAATCAAATTAGGGATTACCATTGAAGATATGCCGTCAAGTGCATGGTTTCATGTGATCGACACAAAGAATTCATACAATGTCTTTCTTGGAAGGACTTGGATTCATGAGAATAGGGTGGTTCCATCTACCTACCTTCAATGTCTAAAGTACTACGAGGGCTGAGTCGAGAATAAGATAGTTACTGAGGATAATCCCCTCACCGAGGCTGAGTAACACTTCAGTGATGCAAAGTTGTACTTGAAGAACCACGTTTTGAAGGAGCTAAAAGCTGATGATGTCATGATGATCAAGAATGACGAGTTCACAACTAAAAAAGCTGAGGCGGCTCCTGGCAAATTCAAAGCCGCTGCTAATGAGGTACACCCTAATATGAATAAATATCATAGAGGGAAAACTAATTCTTCTGGCAAGAAGGTAGCTCCTGCACTTTGTTATGTCCCAAAGATAAAAAAAAAAAGAAGGTGAATCATCTATTCTCCAAACTAACATGCTGGAGGGGTTAAATCTTCCGAACAACGGATTGAGGCGATAAAGTTGTCCTCAAAGCTACTTAGAAATTTTGTGTCTCAGAATACACCACAAAATATAACATTTCCTACAAAGCGTAAAGATGAAGGTTTTGATCCTAATTCTTACAAGTTATTTGCAAAGGCTGGATACAACCATAATGAGCCGTCAAAGTTAGGGAAGCTCCCATCAGAAGCTGCTACAAGGCAACCACGTGAAGGTTTGGGATATAAACAACCCTTACTAGTGTGCATCTCCATAAGAAGGGCAAGAAATAACCGTATCACTACGGAAGATGAACCCGCCGCTTCCAATAGGCCTTCCATCTTTGATCGACTTGGAAAGTCAACTGAGCGAAATTACGTATTTGAGAGATTAGGTCCACTAAATAAGAAGAACAAGTTCCAAAGAGATTATCAATGCATAAGAACACATGCTTAATCCAGAATCTAGAATATCTTTAAGGATTTCCAATGTCTAATTCCTTCTAGAATGAGGCGACAAGCAAAACTTGTGGTTTTATTTAAAGAAGGACTGAAGGTAAAGCCATATACTGTGGTCTAAACTACGAAACATGATGAAGATGATGAAAGTGTGGGTTCTTCGTATCATGATACTTCGCAAGGTGAGTATGGTATTTCATGTCTAATGGAGGATGACGAGAAATTGGAGGATTCTTCATCATGTTATCACATATCCTTCAATGATGAGGACCCTCAAGAAGATGAAGATGCGAAAGATGCTCTGCCTGAACTTGAAGAGGGATTAAATACAATAGTTGACGCTTTCAAAGAAGTAAACCTTGGAACTTACGAAGAGCGGAGGCCAACTTATCTAAGTTATTTACTAGTAATAAATGAAGAAAAAACTTATATTGAGTTACTTAAGGAGTATAGGTATGTATTTTATTGGAGGTATAAAGAGATTCGTAGCTTGGACCACAAAGTAGAACTCCATCACCTTGCAGTCAAGAATGGTGCTCGTCTTGTTAAGCATTCTCAAAGGCGTTTTAGGGCGGAGTTGGTTCCCTTGATTGAAACTAAAATTAACAAACTCATCGAAGTTGGCTTTACTCGTGAAGTTAAACACCCAACATTGGTTTCAAGTATTGTCCCTATAAGGAAGAAGAATGGCTATATTCGACTGTGGGTTGACTTTCGGGATCTCAATAATGCGTGTCCTAAAGATCAATTTTCGCTTCCTATTTCAGAGTTGGTGATTGATGCTACTACTAGTTATGAGGCAATGTCTTTTATGGATGGTTCTTTTAGATATAACCAAATTCGCATGTCTTTAAATGATGAAGAGCTTACCGCATTCCGCACCCCAAAGGGCATTTATTGCTACAAGGTAATTCCTTTTGGCTTAAAGAATGCTGGTGTCACATATCAAAGGTCTATGTAGAATATCTTTGATTAACTCCTTCACAATAATGTTGAATACCATGTGGATGACTTGGTGGTGATGTCAAGAAAGAGGAACGACCACTTGCAAGACTTGAAGATAATGTTCGAGCTACTCCAGAGATATCAACTTTGAATGAATCCATTGGAATGTGCTTTAGAAGTTACTTCTGGCAAGTTCCTTGGCTTTATTGTTCGACATCGAGAGATCGAAATTGATTAAGCCAAGGTTGATGCAATCTTAAAAATGCCCGAGCCTCGGGATATTCATGAACTGAAAAGTTTGCAAGGAAAGCTAGCGTATCTTAGGATATTCTTCTCGAACCTAGCTGGGGAGATGCCAACAATTCAACCACCTTTTGAAGAAGAGTGTCCCTTTCAAGTGGGACCAATCATGTGGAAATGCCTTTAAGAGCATTAAATCCTACTTCATGAAGCCTCCAATTTTAGCAGCTCTTATACCTGGAACGCCATTGGTACTGTATATTGCGGCACAAGAAAGGTCTATTGGAACACTATTAGCCCAAGAAAATAGTGAGGGGAAAGAAAACTCACTTTACTAATTGAGAAGGATGAGGACACCAAATGAGCTGAATTATTCGCCAATTGAAAATCTATGTTTGGCACTAGCCTTCTCAATTCAAAAGTTGAAGCACTACACTTTCAAGCTCATGTTGTTCGTCTTGTTTCTAAAGCAAATCCCATCAAGTTCGTAATGTCAAAACCTTTCCTTAGTGATCGACTAGCAAGGTGATACCTTCAGTTTCAACAATTTGAAAGTGTGTACATCCCTCAGAAGGCTATAAAAGGACAAGTGTTAGCGTACTTCTTGGCAGATCACCCTATACCTGACGATTAGGAGCTAACTGATGAACTACCTGATGAGGAAGCAATGGTTATTGAAGTTCAACGTCCATGGAAGATGTAATTTGATGGTGCTGCACATCACAGAGGAGCTGGTGCAGGCGTAGTATTTGTCACTTCTTAAGGTGATATTCTCCCCTACTCTTTTACGTGGACACAATTTTACTCCAACAACGTTACCGAATATCAAGCATTAATACTTGGGCTTGAAATGGTTGTCGATATGAAGCATTTTTAGTTGCAAGTCTTTGGTGACTCTCAGTTAGTAATCAACCAGATTTAGATAGTTACGAGGTCAAGAAACTTGAATTGTGCCCATATCATGATTATGCTAAAAAATTAATGGGATGGGTCAGTGACGTGACAATTCAACATGTGCCTAGGAAAGAAAACAAGAACGTTGATGCTTTAGATGCTCTAGCTTCATCGTTAACTCTCTGTGACCAAGCACAAGTTACTATCTGCCAAAAATGGTTAGTACCGCCGCCAAATATAGGTGAAAGTAAAGAAAACAAACTCAAGCATCTTGTCGCTATTTATGAAGCTGAGAAGGAAGATTGGCGACAACTCATCATTGACTACGTAAACTATGTGATACTTTTAGAAAATCCAAGGAGACAGACTGAAATTCGGTGTCACACACCACATTTCCTTTACTACAATAATGCTCTATAAAGAAGATCATTCAAGGGAGTACTCCTGCTATGCTTAGGGGAAGATGAAGCACTCCAACCTTTGCAAGAAGCACATTCTGGGGTATGTGGATCACATTAGTCTAGACCAAAGCTCCACTTCCATATAAAAAGGATGAGATATTATTTGCCAACGATGGTAAAAAATTTCTTGGACTACACTCAAAGATGCAAGGGTTGCTAATTCCACACAAATTTTATTCATCAACCTCCAGAAGTACGACATCCGACTGTTGCATCATGGTCATTCGACGCTTGGAGATTGGATGTTGTTCGACTGCTACCAAAATCTTCTGGCTGACGTTTGTATGTCTTGGATGCAACTGATTACTTCTCAAAATGGCCAGAAGCTGTTTATCTCAAGGAAGTAAAGAATGAGAATGTTGCAAACTTCATCCGAGTAAATATCATCTACCGCTTGGCATTACTCATTACATAATAACGGATAATGGTAAGTCATTCAACAATAAGTTGATGAACAAGATTTGCAAGCTCTTTAGCTTCAATCAACATTACTCTTCTATGTATAATGATGTTGCCAATAGTCTAACTAAGGAATTCAATAAGAATCTTTGGAACTTGTTGAAGAAAGTCATCTCCAAATCCAAATGAGATTGGCATGACTGTATGGAAGAAGCTCTGTGGGAATACAGGACAACGCACCACATACCAACACAAGTAACCCCCTTTTCACTCGTCTATGGAGTTGAAGCTGTTTTTCCACTTGAGCATCAAATACCTTCATTGCGACTAGCTATTCAAGAAGGGACCACTGATGAAGAAAATGCTAGACTTTGATTAGAAGAGTTGGTGGCTCTTGATGAGAAGAGATTGGAAGCTCAATAGAGTCTTGAATGTTATCATGCTAAATTATTTCGTGCCTTCAATAAAAGAGTTCACCCGGGATCCTTTCAAGAAGGAGATCAAGTCCTTGCCGTACGAAGACCAATTATCACTTTCCATAAATCTGGAGGGAATTTGACTTTAAAAAGGTATGCTCCGTATATTGTGAAAGAATCTTATTCAAGTGGGGCTTACAAGATGGAGATGCATATGGCATGAGAGTCAGCTCTATCAATGGAATTGTTTTGAAGAAGTATTATCCTTAAAGTTGCTACACTCCTGCACATACGAGCCTAAATTGCATGTCATGAAGCTCTTTAAATTTGAGCTAAATCATCAAGTTTCAAAGCTCCTCAAAGTACAAGCTTAAATTGCAAGTCGCTACGCTCCTTAGCATAAGAGCATAAACTGCATGTTACTCCTGGCCTGCAAGAGTATAAACTGTGTACGACCCCAAAAAGAAGTCTACTAGGTTGAAAAACTCAAAATAGGCGGCCTAGGAAAAAGTGCTAGGTAGCCATACAACACTCGGCCAAAGCAAGGCCCAAAATCCTTATGCCTTTCTTGGTCAGACCAACTCAACCGGCAATTTACGACAAGTCTTTTTGAATCGGAAGAGCAAGAAGCGGAACTAGAAGAAAACTTTCTTATGGATAACCAATTAATTTTCAAATTCTCCTTCTAATTCATCTTTCTCGGTGGATTTAGGTTTATCTCTAAGGTCGCACGATGGTTTGGACATTGAAAATAAATTTAAAAACTCACCCATTCTGAACTAAATATGACTTGATCATCTTCACCGAGGTACGTAGACAGCTTAGAGTTTCATTCTAAGTTCATTCGCATGAGTTCAAAAGATTGCCTAATCATTGTTCGAATGAAGTATGAGGGAACATAATCCACTCAATCGGCGCTTGCAAACTCAGGATGAATTATCATTCTTTTGTTGTGCTTTGGATCTCATATGATTTAAAGGGGGACAGTCTCTATGGTAAATCAGTGTCTTCAGTGGGATGGTTATAGTCTTTACGAGGTTACCAAGTATTTGAATTGAATTCCGGGATTTGCTATGTCTTCATGTTCACCAAACCTTTAATTTTTGTTTGTCTTCAAATCCTCACTCCTCCCTAATAAAAAGGGGAAGAGAGGAAGCAAAAAGGGAACACAAGTATAAGAAGGAAGATTACCTTCCACGGCATTTCAAATTCAGTGAGACTTAAACCCAAGATATTTGGTGATAATGAAGCTCTTTTATTTTGATTTCTAGCAAGCAAAACGTCTTGTGTTTTCGAGGCTTCCATACCAAGACATGAATGTTTTGACGAAGTCTCACCAATTTGGAACTGTCGGTATATCAAAATCAAATGTTGACTTTGAAATATTATCTGAAACTATCCTATGGCATTAAATTCTGCATTTTTGATATATTTTAGATTTTGAAGTGTAGTTTTAAAGAAATCAAACGTTTCATGATTTCGATGTTCTTACACCAAGATATAATTTTTTTGCTGAAACCTCGTAAATTTAAAACTGCCAACATGCTAGAATTTAAAGTTGATTTCAAAATATTACCTAGGACGATTGTAAAGATGTTTGATTAAAAAGTTTAGATATGTTTTAGATTATGAGGTCTGCTTTCCGAAAAATCAAATGGTTCATGATTTCGATGTTCCTACTCTAAGATATATTTTTTTCTTGTGAAGCCTCACAAATCTGAAATTGTCAACACATCAGAATTTAAAGTTGATTTCTGGATATTATCTGGGACGATTCTGAAGGTGTTCGATCCCAAATTTTGGATATATTTTAGACATTGAAGTCTATTTTTTGGTAAATTAAACGGTTCATCATTTGGACTTTCCCACAACAAGATATGAATTCTTTAGTTACAAGAGCGTAAAGCTGCTAAATATGAATGCGACTAAGATAAAAGTGACACAATGTAAAGCAAAAGAGAAGAAGTCTTATTTATAATGAAATAAATATCTACTAGATCAATGCTTGACAGCTATCCTCCAAGTTCTTCTTCTTCTCTTCCAGATTGGCCGAATCATCAATAGGTAGCAAATTTACATTGTCATATGAAGATGCCTCAATCTTGGCAGCTGAAACTTTTTCTTGGATCTCTTCAACCTCTTTTTGATTTTCTTCTATAACACCTTCGAAATTCTCCTTCTCTTATTGTAATGTCTGCTATCTCTTCACAACTCTCCTCAATTTCTTTCACTAGAGGAAACTTTCATGACTTTCTTGATTACTTAAAGTTTGAACAATTCAAGACGCTCCTTTGCTTTGGAAATCAACTCTAGATTCTTATATTCACTCTTCCTATCAGCCAAATTGGAGCGGCAAGCTCGAAAAGAGAATCCAGTAAATTCTCTAATGGAGAAAGATCCAAAACGTCTGCCTTCTTCATATCCTCAAAAATCTCAGTGATTTGCTCTTTATAAGACGAGAGAATTTCAACACGAGTTTTGGAGAGTATGGTGAAAATATCCTCCAAAGGCCCAAGAGGAATGTCTTTTTGCGATTAGAGACAACGCTTTTTCCTTCAAAAATAGATACTGATGCATCTGTCGTTGGTAGGACATGACCTATCTCATTTGGAATTTGTCTTTTAAGGCTTTGTCACAAGGAATAGAGGATGAATTTGAAGATGACTTCACTTTAGACATAGGCCCTCCAATTGAATCATCACTAAATTGCGGCTTATCATATGGAGAAGCCACTGGATGCCCAATGGCATTTAGCTGCACAAAAAAGGTAAATAAAGAAAATGATATTTAGTAAATCCATCCTCTCATAAATAATAAATAAAGGAAAGAGGTGAGGTTATTTAATTTTAACTCTTTGTTAAAGCTGTGGGTGTTATTGAGGGACTATCAACACTTAGAACCTCTACAACCTCTATTAGATTAGGCATTTTGTTTTTCCAGCATTGATCTTTGTTGGTACTTTGACTTGTATCTTGAGGAAATCACTTGCTAAAAGGAAGAACCTGAGGGCGTTTCTCTGTATCTATTGAAGTGCACACCACCTCTTTCGTAGCTGCCTTTCAGGATTTAAGCTTCCTTTTCTTATGTTGTATAACTACTTTTGGGATTGGAGTAGGTGGTTCATTGAATTTTGGGAGCGTCTTTCCAACACCTTGATCTTTATCCCCTAAGGAGTAGTAAAGTTTGGCTCAACATTGTCTACCACAACTTGTAGATTATCCTCAACGTCCCATGCACTTTCTCCCACAAAGACATATAATTAGTGGATAAAAATTTCTCCACAAGATATCTCCTTTGGAGGGGGGNATGCATCACCATTTGATTTATAAACACATAAGTATTTTTCACAATTTTTCATAACTTTTAAAGGCTTTAAATCAATTTATTTCGGCTTTTTTATTATATAAATATCCAATAATTACCCTCCAAATTATGTTTATGATGATTAATCATCCAAACTTATCAATTGTACCAATGTGTGGTTTTAAAAAAATTTCAGTGTATTTCCCATAATTACATTTGCATTTTAAGGCTAATTGCATATTTTTGCAATAATATCCTATATACATGTATAATTACATTATTTATGCAGAAAATAACTTTTTATATTTTTTATAATATTAAGTTATTATTTTTAATCATTTTAGTGCATAAAAGTATTTTTTTTATTTTATTAATTACTTTTATAAATTATTTTTGCTAAATATTGGGTATTTCAATAATAGCCTAATTTTTAAACCTATTTTCGGACCTAATACACCAGCCCAATACCCCATTCACCATCCCAATAACCCCAGCCCAAATCCGTCCAAATAAACCCGACCCAACCCCCTTTTAAATCGTGGTCGTTGATCTTTGAGATCAACGACCCATATTTATTCCCTCCTTTTAAGTAACCTAACCCGCCCCAAACCCTACTATTCCATCTCAGACACCGACTTTGAATCCTCTCCTCTCTTCTTCTACGAACCCTAGCCGCCGTATCTCTCAACCTCTTCAAATTCGGCTCTGAAATGGAATCAATCGTTGATTCACTTACCTTATTGATCTCCTCTCACTATTGATTGTTTTTCTATGGTGTTACTTAGTTTCTTGCCTAAACATGGAAAGCAAATCACATCAAAATCGAACCAAATTTGTCACGACCCAAAATCCCTAAGGTCGTGATGGCGCCGGACACCATTGTCAGGCAATCCAATCATTAATTAGTCGAAATAAATTCCTATTTAACATTTATGAAAAAAAATCATTTCCTTTCACTTTATTACATGTTAGCCAAATAAAATTTGTCAAGTAAAACAATAGTTTAAATATTACACTTTAGAAAATATATCCCAACACATCCCAGAACCCGGTGTCACAAGTATATGAGCAATTTCTAAGAATTTATACAATCATTACAAAGCTTGTCCGAAATACAAGTTGGACAAGGAATTTAAAATGAAAATAAATACTGTTCGAGGGAGACTCTGTCAGCTGCGGATCGCCTCCGGATGATGTAGCTCGCCTAAGTCTCTGAATCCTCCACATTTCTATGAAAGTACCTGTGCAATAAAATGCACAGCAAGTGCAGCATGAGTACAAAAACAACGTGTACTCAGTAAGTCGCCCGCCTAACCTCAGAGAGGTAGTGACGAAAGGTCGAATTAGACACTCACTAGGGTCCAAAAATTTATTTAACAGCATAAGATGAACACGATAGGCATGTAAAGGTAGTAAAGCAACATATATATAAGGCACTGAAATCCAAGTAAATACTGGAAGTAAACAAACCACTTTCTCATTTTCCAAGTATCTTAAATAAACAATTTCTTCTTTGTTTTCCCCCAAATATCATAAATCAACAATTACTTCTTTATTTTCCCCCAAATATCTTATCACTTCAAAAATNAAATTTGAGTCCTTCCTCTAAAGAGGAACTTCGGATATCATTCTCCAGAAAATCAGGGACATTATGGTAAAATCTAAGAGGACGACCAAATCGATGTGGACTATATGGCTCAATAATGAATGAGTTATCATCCCTCAAAGGGAGGTAGTTAAGATGTAAGCTCATGAAGTAATTTGACTCCAACTCTTGAGCAACCTTGTTATCCACATAATAATAAGGACGAGTATTCGTCAACATCGTTGTCGCGAATGCATTTCTTGCATCATTCTTGTCAAAAACACCTCACGGTTCCCTCTCTTGAGTATGCCATCATCGAAGAAAGAGATGGACCCTTAGCAAATGCATAATGGGTTTTAGGGTAATGGGCAAGCAAACCGTAAACATAATGGACAGAAAAATAAATTTTGACCTGATCAAGTTGGGAAGAATACGAAATCTTATTCAAACCATGATAGATACTCGCCAAAACTAGGACCGCTAGGCTAATCATTCGTTCACTTGACATTATACTTTCCATCTTAAAAGTCTCGGGACAAATGAATTTCTTTACCTTTTAGGGAGACAGAAAAGCGCATATCTAACATGATAAGATGATTTCTAGATATGTTTCATCGTTCTTGTCAGACCTCCCCCTAAGGTTGGAAAATACAGCTTCTTCATCACTTGACCATCGAGTTGTCTCAAGAATAACTCCATTAGGATTATGTGACGATTTTAGGCGCGCAAATTTCTTTTCCTTTCATGTAAAGATTTATATATTAAAGATTTCTTACAAAAAACTTTTGTCCACTTGCTCAAGGAGACCTTTTGGTTAATGCTACTACCTTCCTTAAGATGATGGAAAGTAGCAAATATGTACTCGATAGATTGAGGAACGAATCTCATATGTTTTTTTTCTAAACATGTGAGTCCCTCGTCTCAGGTACCACTTCTTCATACATAGAACCCGCAATGGCAAACCTTCAATAATGTGTAAGTCCCAAAGAGATATAGATAGCTCTCCAACTGATGTAAGAAGCGTGTTCATCTTGGGACACTAAGCCATACATAATGCTTGCATATTCGAGTTTCGATCTTAAGTGAAAAGTGAGGCATATACCACATCATAAATATTTGTTGTACTCAAGGTTTATTTGCTTTTACCAAGTACATCTTCAGCTCATTCCCAACATCTTGGAATGTGATGATACTTTCCCTCGATGATTACATTGTTTCCCCAATGTATTTCTCCTTGAATTATATGACGCCCTAAGTTCAGAAGGGTGTGCTAACATTGTTTACGTGTCGATGAATTGGCACTTGAAGAGACCATGTGTTAGATAATGGATTAGGTAGGCTTGTGATCTAAAGTCCAATTTTTTACATGAAGCGCGTTCCTCAAGGAAGGCCACGAGCCTGAATACCGACCGACTTGTGGGGTCTGAATCAAAAGTTTGGTTTGTCCCGCGCCATGTTCATTCTCAATTATGAGATATTTAAGTTTGGAGGAAGGTGAGGTGTAGTTTTTAACTTTACCATCTCTTTGAGCTACAAAGGAAAAAAGAAATCGTTAGCGTCCAAATCGAGAGTATTTGAATAGGTACAAAGATTTTAATAGATAAGATGGCCTTCGATTTTCAGGAGGGGATGAGTATCTATCGCTTCACACCTTAAGATTACCCCTCCAATTTTTGGATGGGGATGAGTATCCACCCCTTCACACCCTAAGGTTATCCCTCCATTTTCAGGTGGGGATCCTACGTGATCGCCACGATTTTCGGGCGGGGATGAGTATATATCCCTTCACGCCCTAAGTATCCCTCTATTTTCAGGCGGGGATGAGTATCTATCCCTTCACACCCTAAGTGATCCCTCTGGATTTCGGTTTGGGATGAGTATCTATCCCTTCACACTCTAAGTTATCGCTCTATTTTTGGGAAGGGATGATTATTCATCCCTTTACACTCAAATTTATCCCTTCGGTTTTCGGTCGGGGATGAATATCCATCCCTTCACACCCTAAGATTGGCCCTCCAGTTTTCGGGTGGGGATAAGTACTCATCCCTTCACACTCTATGATCACTTTCTTCATGTGTGGATTATCTCGTTAAATAAGAATATATATTTCTCGTTTGATCTAAAAAAAAAGGGAACAAGCAAGAAGACGCAGAAGAAAAAAAGAGGAAAATACCTCGACACTATGCTTCACGGGGCTCGTAAACTACAATTTATGTTGGCACACAAAATAACATTGGGTTTATATAGATTTGGGAATGTAGCTGGTGAAAGTATATTCTTGATGCAGGATACATTACTAAGGCGGCGTAAATAATTGATTTGCAGCATAAATTTGGATACTATAATTTGACTCCAACTCGGATAAAAAATACCGTATTCGAGTAACAAGAACACATGTCAAGGAGAATGAGTTTTTGGTTGATACTCAGATTAAGGCGTTACAATTGAATCTTAGCAACAATCAATTATGGAATTCAAAAATCTCTGGCAACTGCCATGTGTAGCAGATCAATTATATGCCCATTAAAAGTTCCATTTTAAAATGTCTAGCAGAATCAAGTTTAAACGGAATTGCTTTCCCTTGGAAACTCATTTTTAATTTTAGTGCTTAAGCATAAGAGAAAAACAGTTAAAGGATCAATTATGGCGTGTGATGAGCTATCATTATTTTGGTCTAAATAGAATTCAACTAAGGCATAAATCCAAAGGAGAATTTATTCTAATCAAATTTACATTTAGAGAACGAGGTAAAACTGAAGTTTTCAAAGGGCATGAGGAAAACTAACGTCAATAAGGAGCAATAAAATATCAAGTTAATACTTCAAGACTCGTCGTCAAAGCTTAGATGCATCGACACGTCTCGAAGTAGGTGGCATTTGTAGGTATTAAATTTAATAGGATTTAAATCCATAAATTATTTGGACTATGTTGATACCCAATTTGTTTCCTCATATTTTCAAATATATATATATATATATATATATATATATATATATATATA
>ML369128.1:5878-22743 GCA_005239525.1 Nicotiana knightiana
TATATATATATATATATATATATATATATAACGAGGTTTCATATTGAAATCATTAGACCATCAACAAGAACTCAAGAACAAGGTTTTTTTTCCAACCTAGAATTTTACAATTTAAGGTAAACTCCGCAACTCGCTTTTAACTACGATTATCAGGGGAGATTTTGGTGGTTATTCATTCCTAGAAAATTATTGGTCCCAAACGCACACGGAAGTATACGTGGTCATACAAGTAATATAATGATAAATCGAGTGTCGAACCAACAGAGACTTGTGTAAACTACTTACTAAATCACTATAATTGTTATTTAATCAAGCCAAAATAAAAATCCAGGAATGTAACTATATTATACTACAATTCTAAGAAATAACTAATTATCAAGTAACGAGTTGATTGTTGTGTATTCAATAGAGACAAATATTCCTGGGTTGTGATCGATTCACCATTCATATTGTGTTCTAATTAAATCTCCTTTTCATATAATTCACTCATGGTTGCTAATTAATCGATAATTGCTCTCATAGCCTTCTCCCGAAGCACTACTCGTCTATTCTCAATAGATTAAAACCTATATTCCTATGAAATTAATCTATTAGAACGCACTAAGATTACGATATTTATTTAAGCACGGTGACTAGGTATATTCCTATCCTAACCACAAATCCGCTCCCCTGAAGGGTTAAGATCGCGCTCTCTTCAATTCTCTTCTAATCTATACACGGCTTTCCCAAGCATAGCATAGATAGTATGTAGAACCTAACTGTTGGCCAAACAATTAAGCAATTAAACACAGAATTGAAGAAACAACTATATATTGAGTGAACTATAATCAAGGTTAAGCTAATGTCGAATAACAATATCCATGGCTAAATCATAATCCCAGAAAAATGGGTGTTTAGCCACTCATGCTAAAATCAAACAATTGCATAAGTCTTGAATTAATTGTAAATACTAGAAAAAGATGAAGAAAACTGAGAATCCTTCGCTCCCTAGCAATTCCGCGTGTATTATTCCTCCAAAGTGGCGTGAATCCCCTAAAAATAAGCTTAGACTTGCTTTTATACGTGTTGGGTAGGTTTAGGGCCGAAATAACCGTGTCCCGGGCAAAATAGGAAAAAATCTCGTCACCGGCGCCCTGGGTAGTGCCGAGCGCCCAGCAGGGCGCTGACCCATAAAATGTTTCTGCCTCCAGCGCCACAAGTGGCGCCCAGCCCTGCTGTGGTGCCCAAAATCGCCATTTTCCCGGTTTCGTCCGTTTTGGCTCTAATTTCGCGCGTTTCGCCCCCAATTGATCCCGAATCATTCCTTCACATAAAAACACTTCTAATTAATATATCATCACATTTAACATCTAAAACTCACGAAACAAAAGTAAAATATGAGGCGATATACATAGAAATATATACAATTTAAGCTAAACATCAAAATTACTATAAAATCCTTGATTAGCTATGAACTCTAGTAAATTCAGAAGAATCAAACTTAAGATTTTTAAAGTTAGAAATCTCTAGACTTTTAGAATTAATTCTTGAACTAATTATGTAGAGATTGGTTGTACTACTTGGTTAAATAGGTAATTTTAGAATCAATTTTAAACTATCTGCTAGAGGTTGTAACAGTTCAAATGATCCCACTACATCAGAACCTTTTCGAGGTTGTACAAAGGCCATTACTTTATGTTTAGCTTGCACTAAAAAGGCTGCTACTAGTAGAAGATGAGTTGAACTATTTGGATTGGAAAAAAAAAATACTCGAAAGCAAGGAATCGAGGTGAGCTGAGATATATAATATTTTGACTAAAGTTATCTTCCACAAAGTTCAAGCTATATGGAGTTGGTAAATTATTTGGAATATTAATGTGAATTCAGATTGGAGAGAGCAGGATCATATTATCCATTAGAATTTGCAAAAGAATATGTTTAGATTATTGTCCTATTTAAATTTCAAGAATCTTCAAGTGTTCTATGAATTCTGTCTCATGTATTTTTACATGAAATAATTATACTTCTTTTGTATGACTTTATAAATGTATTTTGGTGAGAAAGATGAAGAACAAATGTTAATTTGAGTTGTTTGATTAAAAAATTACCAAAACTATTTGTGGGAGTCTCTAAATCTCTGAGAGAGGTTAGTAGCCCTTAGTAATTTATGATACCTCGAAACTACTCGTGTTTGGGTAGATTTTAATGAACCTTTGATTTGGGCATTACAAAGAATAGCCCTGACAAGGCATCAGAACGCGAACAAGTTAGAATACCGTACGACACCACAAAGATAGGGCCTAGAGGATCAAAGCTGGGATCGTCCTTGACTTCCACAAGCATCTGAATTGTATCAGAATCCTTGATACTTCCCAGAAAAGAATAAAAGAAAGAATAATTTTCATGAAAGAACTAACGAAGAGTAATTTTTACAAGAAAAAAATATGAATTGTTTATTTCATATGTTCGTAAGAAGCTTTTAGAATTTTACTATCATAATTATTTTAGAGCCTTGTTCCAGTGTTTGTGAGAGGATTTTTTACTCACTAAGTATTGATGTGGTGTACTAAGGTTCCAATGATTTTTCCTTTGAAACTTACATTGTCTTATGCCAATGGAGGCACATCTTATTTAGATGAGTAGGCTACGTGTTAGGTGTTCCTCCTATCCTAGTAGATTTGGTGAGCTCAAATTTACACCATAGAATTCTTACTTTTACCTTTAGTCATTTATTTTTGTTATTTCTAGTTGAGTATTAGCTGGTGAATCATGTTCTGAGCAATCCGTCAGATTCTATAGAGGCATCATAGACATTATATAGTGATAAAGAAGTTTTGATATTATTATGTTTTATCAGATATTTATTTTTTAACATTCTAATTTTGAGGAGTGTTGTTAAATAAGGTTTCAAAATTTAAGAAAGATGTTTTAGCTGCTCAGTAGAAGTTTTAAATATTAGATATCCCAAAATGCTGTGGAACAATAGATCTTCAACATCATGTCATAGCTTATACAATCAGAGTCAAAGTAAACAACTTGATATAATATTAGAGAAAAAGGAATTTATTACCGCCACCCAGTCTCATATAATAGACTTCAACGGCATTTGCAAAAAAAAAAATTGAATGAAAAGAGTTCAAAACCTACAATGAGATTAAAGGACAACCCCCGAGAATTTCTACCAACAACTTGAAACGATATATATAATCGTTATAGCACTAAAACTCTAGATAGAGGAGGACACGACAATTCAAAATGATAAAGATAATAACTTGGTACGAACCTTACGCTGGATCTTCTCGGCATGGACCCAAAAAGAGATGGGAAGTAAGCCGAGATAATAACGGCTCCAACTGAAGGGACAAAATGAACCATCACGAACCAAAAAGGATCCAGATGTGCCAAAGCTCGTAGATCATAACTTTTAAATGTTAGTCATACTAAGTTATTAGCTACTTCGAGAGAGATAGGAGACAAGGTTAGATAGCTCAATGAAACGAGATCGAATCCAAGCAAAATAAGCCAGGAGTTCTGGTGCGATTATCACAATAATCATTGCCATAGGACTGTAGATTGTAGGTAGTTGATTTGAGGTAGCACATATCCTCAAGAAAGGATACCTCGTGAGTTGCTCAGCGATAAAAAGAAGACAAAATTGAAGAACCGGAACAATAAGAAACCCCCTCGAGCGCCATCACCCAAATGCACAATTAGCGTCATCCTTGAAGGATCAAAAGTGAGTGGCATCGCATATACGTCAACGAAAAAGACTAAGATGTTCATTACACATGGAACACTGAGATCGGAGAGCATTCAAAAGAGATATCATCACTTTTGATGATGGATATGCTTTTGGCCCGATGTTACCACGTCACGATACATTTTACATTATGAATGATGTCAAACATGTTTTGATTGACCCATGATGCTCCGTAAGCATCATCTAGCTAAGGATGGTGGAGGAGTTGCAGTTAATAAAGAAGATCATTCTAGCAGCACAACTACTCTCCGGATTGAACAAATCTAGGGAGACAATCCAAGGAGAAATTACTTTGTCCACTTTTGCAAAAGGAGTAACTAATGACACCCCATTCCAAGTGTTAGTAGGAGATATAACATACAATATCATTATGGGGAGGCCATGAATTCATGACAGGTAGTACCATGTATGCGATATCGGGTACTGAAGTTCCCGTCCAAATGAAAAATTAGATAAATATGGGGACATCTAATAGCATTGCGAGACATGAATTCGGTAGCACTCACAAGAGGTCTTGCTGAAAGCAGACATACCAAATAAAAATCTCAAAGCAACACAGGTCGCCAAATGCTCCCAACCCCATAAAACAAACACCAAATGCAAATAAATTCAAGGCCCTAGAGGGTCAAGATACGATCAACGATCCAAACGAACTAAATGCTACTAAATCAATAATTAAAGAGTATGATATATTCATCCTGAGGACTCAATGATTATTCATTCGACGGAACCTGAAGTTCAAATAAAGAGTCTGGGACTTAAACCCGAACTTAGAGCTTGATTTATTGAATTTTTATGTGCTAATGCAAATTATTTTGCTTGTCCCCTAATGATATAATGGGTATTCCTATGGAGGTGATGACTCACAAACTTAGGTCAAGCAAAAAAAGAGAAATCACGTACTATTCCGGAACAAGATTACAGGGGATGAAGTATCTAAACTACTGAAGATAGGTTCAGTCCGAAAATTCAAATACCCAAATTGGCTGGCCAACGTGGTGGTGGTTCAAAAAAAGAATATTAAGTGGAGAATATGCTTCGATTTGGCAAAATATGCCTTAAAAAGCCTTTTCAATTGTCACATATTGATAAACTTATAGACACAACTACTAGAAATGAGTTGTTGAGTTTTTTATATGCATACTCTAGGTATAACAAAATTAGAATATACTCGAAGGATCAAGAGAAGACTGCCTTTATCACAGATAGGGGACTAATTGTTATAATATAATGCTATTTAGGTTCAAGAACACCGAAGACATGTATTACATATTGGTGAGTCGAATGTTAAAGGACTACATCGGGAAAATAATGGACGTATACGTTGATGATATTTTGGTAAAATATATTCAATCAAAAGATCATTTAAGCCATTAGAGGGATACATTTTCCACTCCCCGAAGATACAATATAAAATTAAACTCGGACAAGAAAGCGTATTTAGAGTAGCTTTAGAAAATTTCTTGGGGTTCCTCATTTTAAATAGAGGAATTGAAGTCAATTCAAATCAAATCAAAGCCATCCAAGTAATACAAGATATGCTAACCATCAAAAAATAAGTGCAAAGGTTGATAGACCAGCTAGCAGCTTTGGAAATATTTATATCTAGATTTTCAGAGTGATGTTATTAATTCTTCTCAACACTCAACAAAAAAAAAAAAAAATTGCGTGCATTCTAGAATGTTAGAAAGCTTCGAGAGATCTGAAGAGTTATTTGGCTAATCCATCATTGCTCTCAAAGCCCCGAGATGGAAAACAACTATTGGTATACTTGGCATTTTTGAAAGTATCGGTAAGTGTGGTTCTAGTTCGAGAAGATAAAGGCCCATAATCTCTTATATATTATGTCAGTAAATCCCTTCTACAAAAAATTAGGTACTCGTAGTTAGAAAAATTAGTCTTGGCACTGATAGTATCTGCCTGGAAACTCATACCTTATTTTCAATGTCCTCCAGTTTTTGCTGTTATGATTTCTCCACTGCGGGGCATCCTTCACAAATCAAAACACTGAGATGATTTTCCAAGTGGGCAATTCAACTTAGTGAATACGATATTACATATCAACCTCATATTTTCATCAAGGCACAAGTCTTATGTCACGCCCCAAACTCGGGGAGCGCGATCGGCGCTCAACCGAGATGACCTGACCGAGCAAGCTTGTACATTACCTTCTACCCGAACTTACTTAAGAATAACAGTATAATACAATTCATTAATTAAACGGTGAGGAGGATCAAGTAAACAACAACTCAAATTCATTATCAGTAGTTATATCATTTATAAGTTTCAAAATACATATTCTTTCATAGTTTGATATGGAACGTGTAATTCAATTATAACATTACCCATTTGATTTTCCCATACCAACAAACCACCCACGCTATGTCTACAGAGCCTCTATTAGATAAAAAAGAGTATAATGATAGTGTCGGAAATAAGGCTCCGGCTATACCTCAAACACCATACGCAAAGAATAAAAGATACATGATCCCGAAAAGAAGTGGGGCTCACCAAGTCTGCCGGGAAGAGGGTGTCCTGCTATCACTGATCAATGACTCGTGCTGTGGAACCACCTGCATTCATTGAAGATGCAGCGCCCCCGACAAAAGGGACGTTAATACATATGAAATAGTACTAGTATGTATAACTAAACACCCCTCAATAGAACGAGTAATAATAAAAGGAGGAATCAACATGAAATCAATAGAAGCCTCAAACAATACCAAGACATCAAGTTAAGAACCACATAAGTTTTTCAAGTAAATTTCCATATTTTTAGGTCGGGAGATATTTAGTACCGATATACCATCATTCACAATACCACCGTACCTTTACACGAAGTCCGATAACAACCCGATCGTCTAGGCCGTCTCATTTGAGACATCAACAAAAATCACAATTTCAATTATAATTTCCAGCACAATCACCACCATGTGTGCGGCATGGCGTCCGATCACGACCCGATCGGCTAGGCCGTCTCACCCGAGACATCATCATTTTCTATCAACCATCTCATCTCATACTCCTTTCCCATATTTTCAATTCATTGGCACTAGTGGCCACAATTATAATATCATTCTTGGCACTTGGCCGTATCTCATATTTCATGCTCACCCTTTTTACTTTCAAACATCATCATCATTATCAACAACAAGGCTTGTCAATTCAAGATTTTAAGTACACATGTGTCGCACCCCATTTTTCCTCTCCTACGGATCGGTCAGGGTTTTCGACATTATTGGGACAACTCGTTTTCTTTTGGAAAAAGGGTATGTAAGGAATTGAAGAGTCGCCACCTAACGAATTAAGGTGAGTTAGGGCACCTACTAAGGGTCATTATAACACAAATTTGAATAACCAGAGATTGGGTAAGGGCTTGAAATTACTTCAAGGGGAAGGTGTTAGGCACCCCTCAAAGCCCACAACTGTGGTTCCCGGCCAAACAAGCTTTATGAATTTTAAAACAGGTAGCACATAGGTAAACAAATAAAGGTTTTTGAGAAGATTCGCAGTCTAAGCACACATATGTGCTAAAGTTTAAAAGATTTAGAGTCTAGGCACACATATAAGGTTTTTGAAAAAGTCATGATCTAAACACACATATGTAAGGGATAAAGGGTCCTAGGTTGTTTATCCTATAGGATCACATCAGTGCAATGCCCGGTAATCACTCCTCAATGAGGGGCTACACGTTGCATTAGCACGCCGGCTATCATATCCATATCTACCTTTTCCCACCCCTTAGAGATTATTAAAGCGAGTGTTATTTAACGATCTCTATGCGTGCTGTTACCCGTCCCTTCTTAATGGCCCTGGAGGGATTTAGGACCTCTACCTATAGGCAGTCCTAGACAGACCCCTAAGGTTGAAAGGAGAAAATACTAGGCGACAGGCAAGAACAGATAGGACTTGAACAGATAAAACAGGAAAGAAGCAATTAAGAGGCTCAGGTTTACCTCCACAAATATTGCATGTAAACAACACGTCTCAAACACAAACAAGGGAAGTATTATTATGCAGGATCCTAAAACATGATGTCTAGGTGAGTATCAGAATACAAGAGATATGCAGATTAATTTTATAAACCCAGAAGCAGGGGCCTTAATCAGTTTGCCTACTGATTCTAAGCCTGTTAACCATTAGGCAGTAAACACCAAAGCAACAGTTTTCCAGTTTTATAAAAGTTGGTTACCTAAGGCTTGCCTAGGTGTGGGGGGAATGCACAATAGTTACCCGAATTATTTAAAACAGTTTAGAAGTTGTTTTACCTAAAGCATGTTGTTCTAAGTGTTGCAAAGACAGAGGGGTTATTACTAGTTTTACTAACACAGGATAATCATATGTGAGACTGTCTTATGTTTCCTTTTTCATGCATCGGTAGCTTAGCTAGGTGTGACTTTGTGAGGTCCTAAAAGATGATATCTAATGCGCATATAAAATGCAGAATGATTTATATGCAGAGTTCCTAAAGCAGGATTTCTAAATGCACAAAAAGATTACACGGTTGTTAAGCATGACTTCAAAAAATGTGCAGAAACAACAGTTCGTGTTAGTGCTATTATTTAGCACTGAAGCATGATTTCTAAATTATAAAATAACGGGATGCTGAAACAGTATGCATGAAACTTAAGAGCATGATATCTAATGTATGATATGCTTTGCATGTATTGATCCTAAACATGGATTCTACTGCGCACATAGAAATATAAGCCTAAGGCATGGTTTCTACCCCATTTATATCGACAAAAGACATGGCTACCCTCCCCTTTTCACTATCGGCCCCTAATATTCGTTTACAACAATTATTACAAACCAATGTGAGTGAATTAAATAAGTAGATAAATAAAAATAAGAAGTTACACTACAGGAAGACTGAAAAACAACCAGATTCTCAGAACCTCAAATGCCCAAATATTTCATAGCCTTTCTCATATTCGGGTGTGTCAGCGTACCCTAGGGACCTCAAGGGATCCCGAGCAGTGCTCACACCCAGATTTCACAACCATAATTGAGTAAGTGCAGTGTGGAAGAGCCAGCTCAAATGCATCAGAGTTCAGAGGGATCTCATAGGGATCCCTAAGCAGTCACACATTAGAGGGGTAGAACCTAAGGACCTAAGAGTAGAGTGAGAGTGCTTGATATAGTTTTGAAAAGGTTTTAGTAAGAAAACAGTGTTAAAAGAGACTTGCTTGAAACAGTTTTGTGAAATAAAAGAGAGAGTCATTCAGTAAAACAACTTTTGAAAAGAGAGAGTTATATAATTAAACAACAGCAGATCAAACATAGAGCCAAAACCAAACTCCGCAATCTTAAAGAACACATAACCAAAACAGGAAGAACAAACCTACACACAGGGGTGATGGGGATTGGGGACACATGGAGAACATGTAGTGCACACATAGTTATAGGAGCATGAAAATTCTTATAGGGGTTTAGGGAATCAGCATATCATGAATCTCAGAACCAACACAGGATCAATAAACTTAGGATAGCTAACTACTTTGCACAAAAAGGTTCATGATAGAAATCAGGGAAAACATAAGTAAGGCAGAGTCACATTGAGGTATAATACAAAGGGGGTTCATGAGCAGGCTGATCCTAAGGGATTGGATATATTCAGAAGCATGCTGATAAAGAAGTAAAGTGGACATATTAGTTGCAGGTTGAACAACAAAACCACAGATAGAAACATATTAGAAACATGATAAACTGAAGCAGTAAAAGAAGCATATTAGTTTGGGTCTTGAATTGAAATCAGAACATAGCAGTAAAGAAGACAGTAAACACAAAAGTGAGGGGACATGAGAGCACAATAGTTAGCCTTGGCTTGCAGCCGGCTAACTCAGAATAATAGTAAGTAACACAGAAAGAGAGCAGGAAGCTTTGAGTGTGAGAGATAGAGTTTGAACTAGTGTGTTCGTGTGTTCTGAGTCTTGTGTGTGTCCGAGAGGTAAAAAAATAAGAGTGTATATATAGTAGTTTAAGAGTAGAACAAAATAAGGTAAAGGGATCAGAAATAAATCAATTAGGGCAGTCACAGGATTCAATCACGTAAAGGAGTTCAGAATAGACTCCTTTAATTAAGGAAAATTAGCCAAACGATAATAATATGGGTTAATTAAGGCAAGAAGTTCGAACCAAATAAGGGAGTTCAGAACAGACTCCTTGACCAAACGGTAATACAATGGCCTAATTAAGGAAAGAACCCTAATCGTTCCATGTAAAGAATCAGCAAATGACCAAATTAAGGTCATAAACAAGGAAACAATAAAGAATTACGCACATGAATCTCTAACAGAGTGAATCAATCAGCCAAAACTTTTAAAATAACATTGATTTCTGGAAAGAACTACTCATCTTCTATAAACAGAAATTGAACTAAGTAAACCTCATAAAAATACAGATTCGAACCCTAATAAATATTAATTAGGGCAAAACCACAGAGTAATGGATTTGACAAAGAAAACATGCTTAGGTCAAAAATAATATGACTGTTAACACAGAAAGTGCCCAGAATCGAAGCAGAGTTTAGAAAAAATTAGAGTATCGCGCAAAATAAACCACCTTTAAGTATTTCTTTGCACAAATTAGTCACAAAGATGAAAGAGAATCGATTAAACACTTAGAAGTCATAAAGACCTTTGCAAAACAATTTTGGGATGAACCCTAGTTTAGGGAAAACCCGAACAATCATTTAAAACCAGAAGTTTTCAAAGAAAACATGTAATAGTGTTTGATTCTCCTCAAATCTGGAAATGATCGAAGATAATAGACTATGGTTTCTTTAGAAAACATAGCAGAGATGAGAACATAGGTTTAGAAACCATAGATTCGTAAAAAAAACAAGGCGAGATCATTACTTACAAACGAAATGTGGCTTGAGACAGGCCGGTAAACACAGATTCAAACCAGAACCGGCCGAAATCCTTTGAAACCCTTTCAAGGATTCATAAAATCGAAGAGCCACGGAGCGTAGAAGGCGAGGACTGGCCGAAGGATGCATATAAACATCACAAGGTGGAGTTTATGTCGGTGACGGCGCTTTAGAGCTAGGATTTGGTTGAGAGGATTTGAGAGAGAAGGGGAAGGGGTGACGGCGGGTGAGGTAAAGAAATGAAAAGGGTTTTGGGGGGGGTCGTTTAGTTTAATTAAGGTAAGGGAGGTCTGGATCGTTGATCTGAGTGATCAACGGTCAGGATTGAAATGGGGTATTGGGTTGGGAATATCAGATTGGGCTCAAGGTTTTTTGGGCTGGTATTATTAAGGGGTTTTGGGCTAATATAATTGGGTTCGTGGGCTAGTTTAATTAGGCTAAAATTAAAATGAGAGTGGCTATTTGTTAAATACCCAACTTAAATTAAAAGTAATTTTCAAAATAGCTACTAATTATAAAAATAAATTTCATGCACAGGAAATAGTTTAAAAAGTTTATTTAGTATTTAAAAATAAAAATGATTAATTTCCAGTGGGAAAATGGTACAAAATTATATGATTGGGCCATAATTGCAAAGTTACTACAATTATAGTCGAAAGGTGCCAGTTTGGCTAATTATAAAATAATTAGGTCTTAATAGGACCAGGGATAGTAGGTTAAATCAAGAAATTCTTTTTAAATCATTTGTGATTCAATTTTGTAATTATTTATTTGAAATAAAATGCTGGGTAAATTATTAAAAATATAGGAAAAATATAAAAAAATACCAATTGCTATTAATGCATGATTTTGAAGGTATATATGCAATTAAAAAAATATTTTTTGGGAAAAATTGGGTATCAACATCTGTCCCTCTTTACCCGGAAAGGATGAAAGAGTTGTCGGGTAAAGATAGATGGCCAATTTTGACTGAGCAAAATGGTTAGAGAAGTTTAGGGCTGCGCCCTGGTTTCTGAGCTGCTTACATATCCCTGGTTTTACAGGAATCAGGCCGTATGTAGTTCCAGATTCATCGACGAAGTATACCGGTGAAGTTATCACAAAAGCGGACGCAACATCTAGGGCTGGATGAGTGAACGATTTACGGAAGGGGTTTGGTTTGATATGGCTGGGAGAACTGGAGCAGGATTGCTCCTGCTGGGATAGTCGTGGCTCGTCGGGTTACCTGCAAATAAGAATACTGCAAGTGTATATTGTGCATAAATTTACACATGATGCAGGTTCCCGTTAGACAATGAAAGTTGTCTTTGGACGGTTAGGGATGACGTCCTTAGACCATGACGTTTTGGGCCATGAATGGCTTGATGAGAGATTTGTAGGCCATGAAATAATATTCTCGGGCCATGCAGATGGTGCCTCCGAACTATGATGCCTTTGAATAATGATATGCAAACTGAGAAAGATCCTCATGCCATGACATGGTGTCTTCCGGCTATGAGGATGATGTCGTTAGACTATGACGCCTTTGGACAAGTTGGCGATATTTCAGCCCATGATATGAAATAATATAATGCTGACAAGATAGAGCTTAGTCTT
Organism: Nicotiana knightiana; assembly: GCA_005239525.1. Lineage (NCBI taxonomy): Eukaryota > Viridiplantae > Streptophyta > Magnoliopsida > Solanales > Solanaceae > Nicotiana > Nicotiana knightiana. The sequence continues at coordinate 18,088 of ML369128.1, forward strand.
GCGAATTGAAGGGCAGATCTTAACCGAAAGAGAAGCGAAGTAGATAATGCTTGAGAGACAGCGCTTAGTCTCGGTGAAAAAGTAAATTGGAGGAGGAGCTTAGCCTCATGCAAATAGGAAGGTAGCGGTTAGCCTTATGCAAAATGGAAGGCAGAGATTAGCCTTATGCAAGGGAAGACAGTGATTAGCCTTATGCAAAATGGGAGGCAGAAGATTAGCCTTATGCAAGGGGAGGCAGGAGGTTAGCCTCATGCAAGTGAAGGCAGAGCTTAGCCTTATGCAGACGGAAGGCAGATGATTAGCCTTATGCAAATGGAGGTAGAGCTTAACCTCATGCAAAATGTGGGACAAAGCTTAGTCCCATGCAAGATGAAGGCAGGGCTTGGCCCTATGCAAAGGAACAAATAGCGAATGTTAGTAGGACTTCTTAGCTGGTAATAGGTTATGGTATTGTGATTGTTGTGAGAACTGTGACTATGGAGCATGTTCGTTCTCTTGTGCTGATAGTAAACCTTGCATTTGCGACTGTGTTGAAGTTCGTGACTTCGAAACCTGTTTGTTCTTTATTCCTGCATCCAAAGAAAAATTGTGAGTTCTGTAGATGGGGAAGGTTGGTTTATATCCCCACTGGCTTTGCTTGCTTCATTCTTCTTGGTCTGATGATCCTGTTTATGTCATCGGAGTAGCGTTTGCTAAACAGATCCATATTTTGAAAACGTCCATGATTTTATAAAGACATAGTAAAAGTATATTTTGAGAAATTTAGATGAACCGACGACCGTGACACGGTTCAAGACATTGCAACCACTCATGCTACGGAATTTTGAGGGCCCTCCTCAAAATTCTACCCCAGTTAGATGGTTGATGATTCTGACCATTGTACATGCTGCGATCGGCTGAACTTGCTTCGAAATTTTGAGGATCCTTCTCAAAATTCTGCCCCAGTTTCCAATTGTGGGGGGGAGATTTTTATTGAATTATGACCGAACCTTTAAGGCTGCCTACGTATCCCCTCTTAGACGGGAATCATGTCGGGCGTAGTTCAGTTTACATCATAAAGAATTACACATAGTAGCGTTTGACTGCATCTGAATTGATTGGCTTTGGCCAGACTTCTCCGTCCATTTCTATAATTACAAGAGCTCCTCCTGTCAATGCTCGGTGAACCATGTATGGACCTTGCCAGTTGGGAGAGAATTTCCCTTTGGCTTCATCTTGATGTGGAAAGATCTTCCTTAACACCAGCTGCACTGGAGTGAACTGTCTTGGTTTGACTCTTTTGTTGAAAGCTCTGGTCATTCTGCTCTGATAATGCTATCCGTGACATATTGCATTCATCCTTTTCCCATCTATGAGGGCCAACTGCTCATACCGGCCTTTTATCCATTCTGCGTCGCTGAGCTCAGCTTCTTGTATGATTCTTAAGGAAGGGATCTCCACTTCGGCGGGAATAAAATCTTCCGTACCATAAACCAGTAAATAAGGAGTTTCCTCAGTTGATGTGCGAACTGTGGTGCGGTATCTCAGTAAGGCAAATGATAGTTTTTCGTACCGCTGTTTGTTTTTTCTATCATCTTTCTCAATATCTTCTTGATGTTCTTGTTGGCGACTTCTACAGCTCTATTCATCTGAGGTCTATAGGCTGTGGAATTCTTGTGCTTGATTTTGAAAGTCTCCCACATGGCTTTCATCAGATCACTGTTGAGATTGGAGCCATTGTCGGTGATGATTGACTCTGGAACCCCGAACCGACAAATGATACGGTCACGGACAAAGTCTACCACGACTTTCTTAGTCACTACTTTGTAGGATGCTGCTTTGACCCACTTGGTGAAATAATCAATAGCTACTAAGATGAATCTATGTCCGTTTGAGGCGGTAGGCTCTATCGGTCCAATGACGTTCATTCCCCAGGCAGCGAACGGCCAAGGCGAGCTTGTTGCATTGAGCTTGTTTTTGGGGTACCTTTATCATATATGCATGTACCTGACATCGTTAGCATTTTCGGGCATACTAGATGCAGTCTATTTCCATGGTTATCTAGAAGTAACCGGCTCTTAGTATTTTCTTTTCCAAGACAAAACCATTCATATGTGGGCAGCAGGTCCCAGCATGTATCTTTTCAAGTAGTCTGTAAGTTTCCTTTGCATCGACACATCTTAATAATCCAAAGTCGGGAGTTCTCCTGTATAGGTTTCCTCCGCTGAGAAAGAAATTATTGGACAATCTCCGGAGCGTGCGTTTCTGAGTGTGATTTGCAAACTCTAGGTACTCTCTCTTTGACAAGTATTCCCTGATGTCGTGGAACCATGGTCTTCTGTCTGCTTCTTCTTCAACGTGGGCATAATATGCCTGCTGGTTATGGATCTTCACTGGAATAGGATCAATGAAGTTCTTAACTGGATACTGTATCATGGATGATAGAGTGGCCAATGCATCGACAAACTCGTTCTGAATTCTGGGAACGTGCCGAAATTTTGTCTTCGTGAACCTCTTTCTCAATTCCTACACATGGTGCAGATACGCCAGTATCTTGGAATTCTTGATTGCGCATTCTCCTTGTACTTGGTGTATTAGCAGGTCTGAGTCACCAATTACTAACAACTCCTGGATATTTATGTCAATGGCCATATTGAGCCCTAAGATGCAGGCTTCATATTCTGCCATATTGTTGGTGCAGGGAAATCTGAGTTTGGCAGATACCGGGTAATGTTGACCTGCTTCCGATATCAGGACAGCTCCAATGCCGACTCCTTTGAAATTGGCTGCTCCGTCGAAGAACATTCTCCAACCGTCATAGGATTCTGCAATGTCTTCTCCTATGAATGATACTTTCTTATCGGGAAAATACATTTTATGGGGTTCGTATTCTCCTCCCACAGGATTCTCGGCAAGATGATATGCCAATGCTTGCCCCTTGACCGCTTTCTGAGTCACATAGACAATGTCGAACTCACTCAGCAGGATTTTCCATTTGGCCAGCTTGCTAGTGGGCATGGGCTTTTGAAAGATATACTTCAAGGGATCCATCCTTGATATGAGATACTTTGTGTAGGCACAGAAGTAATGCCTCAGCTTCTAGGCTACCCAGGTTAGAGCACAGCAGGTACGTTCCAGTAGAGAATACCGTGCCTCATATGGAATGAACTTCTTACTCAGGTAATAAATAGCCTGTTCCTTTCTTCTTGTCTTATCATGCTGCCCCAGAGCTCAGCCGAAAGCTTCATCTAATACCGCAAGGTAGAGTAGCAAGGATTTACCTGGCTCTGGCGGGACCAAAACTGGCGGCGTTGAAAAGTATTCCTTGATTCTATCAAAAGCTTTTTGATGATCCTCGATCCATTTGGTCACAACATATTTCTTTAGCATCTTCAAGCTTGGTTCACATATAACCGTGGACTGGGCTATGAATCGGCTGATGTAGTTAAGGCGTCCCAGGAAATTCATCACATCTTTCTAGTTCTTTGGCGGTGGTAAATCTTGGATGGCTTTGACCTTTGATGGGTCCAATTCTATCCCTCGGCGGCTGACGATGAACCCAAGCAATTTCCCAGCAGGAACCCCGACCGCACACTTCGCGGGGTTTAATTTCAAGTTGTACTTTTGTAGCCTGTCGAAGAACTTTCTCAAATCTGTTGTATGGTCGGTGGCTCTTTTGGACTTGATGAGGACGTCATGCACATACACCTCAATTTCTTTGAGTATCATGTCATGGAAGATAGTGGTCATAGCTATCATATAGGTGGCTGATGTTTAGCTTAAAGTGTATATATTTCTATGTATATCGCCTCATATTTTACTTTTGTTTCATGAGTTTTAGATGTTAAATGTGATGATTTATATTAAATTGAAGTGTTTTTATGTTTAGGAATGATTCGGGATCAATTGGGGGCGAAATGCGCGAAATTAGAGCCAAAACGCAAAAATCGGGCAAAAAGTGATTTTGGGCGCCACAGGCAGGGCTGGGCGCCACCTGTGGCGCTGGAGGCAGAAAATTAATTGGGGCAGCGCCATAGTGGGCGCCCGGCGCTACAGGGCACCGGTGACAGGAATTTTTCCTATTTTATCCGGGATACGGTTATTTCAGCCCTAAACTTACCTAACACGTATAAAAGCAAGTCTAAGCTTATTTTTGAGGGGATTCATGCCATTTTGGAGAGAAGATACACACGGAATAGTTAGGGAGCGAAGGATTCTCAGTTTTCTTTATCTTTTTCTAGTATTTACAATTAATTCAACACTTATGCGATTTTTTGATTTTAGCATGAGTGGCTAAACACCCATCGTTCTGGGATTGTGATTTAGCCATGAATATTGTTATTCTACATTAGCTTAACCTTGATTTTAATTCACTCAATATATGGTTTTTTTTTCAATTCTTTGTTTAATTGCTTAATTGTCTGGCCAACAGTTAGGTTCTATATACTATTTATGCTATGTTTGGGAAAGTCGTGTATAGATTAGAGAAGAATTGAAGAGAGCGCGATCTTAACCCTTCTAGGGAGCGGATTTGTGGTTGTGAACAACGAATTTTTTACCACACCGAAAATTTTAGTGTAAATATTTTTTGTTTAGGTCTAATCTTAATACTTAAAATTTTTTATCTTACTCTTCATAGGTTTTATTAAGAAAATTAAAAACTACAAAAATATTCAC